>APFE030949145.1:0-38698 GCA_000404065.3 Pinus taeda | reverse complement strand
TATGAATTTAGTATCATCTACGTATTTACTACCAACTTTCTCCGTGTTTATATAGAGAGCGGAACACATACCATTGTCCAGCTAAGTAGCATTATGTTGAGGGCCATGCTCATTGCTTTCTTTCTGCGTACACTTGGGTTTATGATGCATCTCATTTGTGGAAAGATTTATGAGTGAATGTTTTGCATTATTGTTGAAATCAGAGTTTCTTAGGGTTTTAAGTTTTTTGCTTTTCTTTGCAAGAGTGTAATCAAGAATTCTTTTAGCTTTGGCGAAGGTGAAGGCGTCTAAGCTCTGCTAAAGATCAAAGCGAAGAGTGGATGATAGCTGGAGATGCAAGCCCATAAGCTTTTTAGATAATTTAATTAGTCGAAATCTGGTGAATTTGATTTCATGTTTGATGAGGGTTTTGCTAAGCTTATTGAAGACCGAAATGTTCCAGCCACGTTTAAGGGGATGGCTACATTTAGCGAAGTTTGGAGTCAGGTTTTCATTTGTACATTGTTTTAGAAATATGAGATTTGATAGGTTTCTAGCTCTGGAGATTCACATCTCAAAATTTAGGGCATTGTTCATTATGTCCCTTCCATGGTGGGACTTAATGGTGTTAAAAAGAGAGTCCATAGAGGTTGGTAGAATTTTTATGTTTCTGCAAAAACCTGTGAACAATTTTTGAAACGAACGTTTTGGACTAGATTAGTGAGTCCACTGTCAGGGCAATGTGATTTGTATTTTTAAGAAGAGAGGGCGTGAAATCATGGGGCTATTAATAGTTAATTGAAAAATATTTGATGTATTCTATAATTCTCGGCTTTCAATTGACTGACCAATATATTATTTATTATTTATTTAATAATAGATAAATAAATAAATTTATTATCTATTATATTAATTATTATTAGTACTATGTAATTTTAATTAATTATTAAATTATTTAATTATATTATATTATTATTATTTATTTATTTTTATTTTTTTGGGATGATTAGGTTAAATAAGATTAATAATTAATTTAGTAGTATAAGTGTTAGATCTATGAAATTTAAGTTCTTTACTATATTAATTTTTACAGCATGTAAAATTTTGAGTACAAGCTGAAGTTTATGAAGTTGTTTATACATATATTTAAAGATGTAAGGGTTGGTTATATAAAATTATTATTTATTTATTTTATATATATATTTATGAATTTAGTATCATCTATGTATTTACTACCAACTTTTCGCGTGTTTATATAGAGAGCGCAACAAATACCATTGTCCAGTTCAACAACATTATGTTGAGGGTCGTGCTCATTGCTTTCTTTCTGCGTACACTTGGGTTTATGATGCATCTGATTTGTGGAAAGATTTATGAGTGAATCTTGTGCATTATTGTTGAAATCAGAGTTTCTTAGGGTTTAAAGTTTTTTGGTTTTCTTTGCAAGAGTGTAATCAAGAATTCTTTCAGCTTTGGCGAAGGTGAAGGCGTCTAAGTTCTACCAAAGATCAAAGTGAAGTGTTGATGGTAGCTATAGATGCAAGCCCATAAGTTTTTTAGATAATTTAATTAGTCGAAATCTGGCGAATTTGATTTCATGTTTGATGAGAGTTTTGCTAAGCTTATTGAAGACCGAAATGTTCTGGCCATGTTTAAGGGGATGACTACATATAGCGAAGTTTGGAGTTAGGTTTTCATCTCTACATTGTTTTAGAAATATGGGATTTGATAGGTTTCTAGCTCTGGAGATTCTCATCTTCTCAAAATTTAGGGCATTGTTCATTATGTCCCTTGCATGGTGGGACTTAATGGTGTTAAATAGAGATTTCATACAGGTTGGTAGAATTGTTATGTTTGTGGAAAAACTTGTGAACAACTTTTGAAACCAACGTTTCAGACTAGCTTAGTGAGTCCATCGTCAGGGAAATGTGATTTGTATTTTTAAGAAGAGAGAGCGTGAAATCATGGAGCTATTAATAGTTAATTGAAAAATATTTGATGTATTCTATTATTTTCGGATTTCAATTGACTAACTATTAATATTTATTTATTTATTTATTATATTATTTTATTATTTTTTAATTAATTATTATTATTATTATTATTATTATTTTTTTGGTGATTGATTATGTATATATTTAGATTAATTAATTATGCATATACAAAAGATATGTGCATATATAGAAGTTACACATATACATAGTTGTGCAGAACTTGAACCTACATACATACATAGACTTCGTATATGCACAACTTTCGTATATGCATATATGAATGTTGTGCATATACAAAAGATATGTGATGCAAAATATGTGCATATCTTTCGTATATGCGTAACTTTTGTATATGCACATATTTTTCGTATATACCTTTATTTCGTATATGTGAATTTCTTTTGTATATGTACATATTTGGAAGTTGCACATATACAATAGATGTGCATATATAGTAGATGTGCATATATTAAAGATATGTGTATATACAGAAGATATGTGCATATACGGTTAAGCCCTAAGTATGGTAATGAGGTGATTGGCTAGAAGAAATATTTGGTTAAGCCCTATCTATGGTTGGGTGGTACATGGAATTACTTTACTTGGTTGGCACTATGGATATGTTATTGTGTGTTATTCCTTAATGATATTGAGAGCACAATTGTTTTTTAATGCATGATTATGTCACTAGTTTTTCAGGTCTTTAGCCTAGTTAAATGATGGTTACATTTATAATATATTACCCAATATATGATGTTCTTGTGTCAATTATCTTTCTCATGATTGATAGGATATTAAATGTTTTATATGGATCGAAAAGCTAAAATTAGATATTGTATCTAGTATTAGAGGGCATGAATCCTTCTTGATGATCCTCTGATGAAACTAAAGAAATAGTCAATAAATCACACATTTAAACCTACAGGTACATTGGTCACAACATGTTTTTAAATATGAATGTCTTATATCATATGAGCTTGAGCAATAACATAGGTTGGAAATAGAGTATGAGGACTCATGAAACTTGTTTACAAATTTTGGGAAAGTATGGGTAGTTGGATTATACACTAGCCCTAAAACAATTTGAACAAGTTTGTGGTCAAATGCATAATTGAAAGAAATTTTAGCCACAGCCACATGAAGAATCTGTTATGTGTGTGGCTAGAGCCCTCTAGTCACACTGGAAGGCATGTGTGTGGGCAGATGGGAAGTAAATCTAGGTTGAAGGGTGGCCTATACTCAAGCAAAGTGATCATGAAGAATATTTAGGTTGTTGACACCGTGATTATGTTTCTAAGAGTTTAGGAAGTAGGTCATGCATAGTAACTCTTAGCTCATGTTTACCCTGTAAGTATGTTAAAGCAGGTAAATGTTAGGGTGGGGTGTTACACCTTCATTCCTCTATGTGGTGTGCTTGTAGTAACCTCTCTCTTTCTCAATGGCATCATCCATCATTTTAGGATTAATATACTTGATTAACTCCCTAAAAGAGATATGGAGACAAATTATAAAGCATTTACTTTAGATTTTTCTTCTCTTATGTATGGCACATATCTCAAAAGATGAGTGAATTTTGTCACTAGCTCATCTATTAACATCTAGCTAAGTTTTAAATCATGAAATTCTTTGCCATTTGCATCAAAATAGCCTTTCGTTAGGTATTTTTCTGTAAAAAATCATTAGAATTCTTTCCAATTAACATTTTTATTTTCTAAATTATACAATGTTCTAAATTAGTTCCACCATAGGCAATATTTTCCCTGTAACTAGTACGTATCCAATTTAGCATTTATTTCAATAGAATAGCCATAAAATTGAATATATCTCTTGATATTAATGGTTTTGATGCCTCTTCGTATTCCCCATAATAGGTTGTGGGGTTAGATCTTTCTGAACTCTCCTTTTATCCCCATTTTAGGCTCTCAAATTTCATTTCCTTGCTTTCAACCATCTCTTTAATGGTCTTCTACTTAGATATCTCTCCTATTTTTTCTTCCTCCCTTACTATTTCCATAGTCTTGGGATTAGATTTGTTCATCATGTTTTTTATTAGTTGTTCATGTTCTTCACTAACTTGCAAAAATCACTAATGTCTTGTATGAGGAATCACTGAAGTTGTCTTCAAATACCTTACCATATTTAGTAATTCCATGGTTGGTATTTGTGCTAGATAACTCAAATGCACATGGATTCCTTCTTCAATTATGTGAGTATCTCCTTGTGGTTCTACTATCCTTTATTCCTTTTGTGTAATTTTATTCTTATTTTGTGGAAGCATGAACATTCATTATATCAATAAAAATTTTGTCAACTCAAATGCCACAGTGTTGCAACCTATCTTTTGTGTGATACCATCTCTAATGTCACCTCTAGCTAACTAAGAAAATAACAATAATTACCTAAAAACAAATATTCATTTGTATATAGATATCAAATATTGTATTTTTGTTATGTTTCTATAGAATACCTTCCTTTCCCTTTGCAAAATTTAAAATTCATGTCCAATTTGATTTTTCCACAACATGTGACATTGTTATATGTTCTATATATGTCTTGAGCATTGTATTTGGATTTTACTATTGGCTTGACAGTCAATATGGCATTCAATTTGACTCATATATCTTTGTAATCAAGCCATGCCCTCATTTTCCATTTTCAAGGTCTCGGTATTACTGGGCTACATGTCATGTAAAACCTTATACAAGTTTAGGGAAGATGGATAATTACTATATGTAATCACATACTCCTTATTACGATATCTTTTAATAACTCTATTTAATATTTGGTTATATCTCATAGCATATGTTTGTCTTTAGTTGTATTCCTCACATTAACACTTACATTTTGTCATAGATATGAATATCTAAGATGATGATTGACCTTGACCACTAAGCATCTGATCTGTATTTAAATAGGAATGCAACAAATTACATATATAATCATACATATAGAGATGCAGTAGAAATAATACTTCATTTCATTACTGTAAAATACTGAAATAGCTTACAAACAGAAATGGAAATAAACTAGCTAGGGTGATGGTAGCATATCTTTGAGAAGAGATGTGGTGGCTACATGCCTCTGAACTGTGTTACAATGAGGATCGAAGGCCTATTTATTGTTGAGAAACAATGGAAAACCCTAAACGTCTAGAAACCTAACCCTAGAAGATGAAACGCCAAACTATGGGACCCGTTTGGGTAAATTGGTACATCAAATTCCCAGGGTTGTAACTTTGGCATACGATCTTCGTTTTATGTGCACAATATCTTGTTAAAAAGATCTATCAAAGAAATACTACTTTGGGAAGAACAACATCAATACATGGACCCATGTTGCTCCCATTTTTCCCAAAAAACATCATTTAGGGCCTCAAAATGGCTCCGGAAGTTCAAGACGCGAAAAACTACTAAAAATAGTAAATTGTGCTACAATTAAGGCAACTGAAAATCTAAAAGAAACAATGGTGGGAGTTCAAGTGCACTTTGCAGGTGCCACCATTCCAACTAGCATCAGCTGTTCAAACTAAACACACAACAACACACCACCACACACACACAACACACACATAATTATATAATTCTTTTTTCATGGTGGTTTACAAATGATTATTCGGCGAACCTTCTATACCATGGGCCCTTGTGGCACTTGCATACATGTGGGTCAAATTTGGAAATTGGTTCATGTTCAAGCATATATCAAATCGACTTATATGGCTTGACAAGGTGTCCCATATTCATGGTGGTGATTTCCCTAGTTTTATTGATGGTGAGTATCTTCAAATGTGGTTAGTGTACTAAATATCACTCAACACAAGCCATAATGTTCTAATTCACAATAAGCACTAGCTAACAAATGAGCTCTCTAAACCTAAGATCAAACTGGAAGGATTCAAGATTTTCCTTGGAATTTTGAAGATGTTGCATAATGAATTTTTTCTAGGCTTTCTTCATATGTATATGGAAGGAAACATTATTTGTAGTATGAGGTTGAATCTCTTAAAGAAGTCTAATTTCGACCTTTATGCTTATACCTTTTACTTCTCTTGCTACAAGCATGATTCTCTATAACTATTGCTAGGGATCTTGTGGTTTTCGATGACTATTTTTTTTCATGCTTAATGATATGTAATTAGACATGTAGATCAAACCCTAGATTTTTATAATCATTTTTGGTTACAAAAACTGCCTCTTCTAGGGTTATTATTAATAACACTTAATCCTAATGACCTCTGCAAGGTAAATTCCTCATAACTGAATTTTAATCTCAAATGCTTACTTCATTGTTTTCCAAAGGGTTATTCTTTGAATTTTACTTTTGGTACCAAAACATCCTTCTCTATGTAGAAGAGTATTAAGGTGGATACTTTTCTTCTCTTTTCAAAGGTAACAATTTCTAGATGGAATGACAACTCCTTTACATTTCCTTATGATATTTTTTCTCAAAGTTTCTAGGGATAACTAATGAATCATCCTTCATTTTCACAAGTGAATTTTGGTTGAAATATTGGATATTTTTGGTCTGGCATTTTCAGGAATTAGATACTCACAAGTTTTGCTCCTTTTTCCATAGCTACCACAGGTTCCCATTTTCCTTTATCTTTTATAGGTTATCGATGCCATTAACATGCTCCAAATTGTTCGATTCACATGAACATTCCTTGGGTTTAGGATTTTTATAGAGAGGGCATTAAATGGCCAAAATTACACTTATTTGGTTGTGTCCTTGTCTAGAATGTTTTGTTAAAAATATATGGGGAGAAAACCTAGTTTTTGTAGACAAATTTTCATAGTAGTTATATTTTTACAATGAAGGTTTACCCCTACTATTGATTTCCATATTTTAATACTTTGTATATTGGTACATCGCTGGCACCTAAGTGGCCAAGAATGTAAATTCTCCTCTTGTTTTAAGAATAGAAACAATATATTTTCTCTTATAATTTTACTGTTCATGTCCATAACACTCCGAGTTAGGTTTTTTATTCCCTTATAATCTGGTTATGTTATGTTTATCCTATGATCATATACTTACAATATATTTTCTCCTAACATGTTGTTTATCATGTCTATTATGGTACTCATGGCATCACTATTCTCTTCATTTATCTTTGTGCATAAGAGATTTATTTTGCTATAGTTTATGTATTATTTATATTAGTAGCTTCAAATTATATATGTAATTATTATTTTTATTGAGCAGACTTGCAACTAGGCCAGGGACTTGCAATAACCATGTCATGGGTGATCTGATAATCACCCTATGAGTGACCTAAATTGAAGATTTGTTAAACAAAAAGGTATTACAGACCCATGTGCTGGTGTGTGTGTTCTGTGTTATTGAAACAACGGAGCGATCAAATTGCCAATACATAGAAAATAAGTGGAAATACAACAGAGAAATACAGTAAGCAACACAAAGACACAAGCATTTTTTAGTAAGGAGTTCATCCTATTCTCCAGGGCTACGTCTCCAGTCCAGCTTCAATGGTCGCCTTGTTTTATTGTGTCTTTCAGCAGAGAAATTACAATACAGGGACTCAATGTGAGTTCACCTGAAGCAGATTTTGCTTGGTAGGGTGGTTCTTGGATTCCCTAAGCTACTCGGAGTTCAAAGACTCTTTTCTTTCCTACCAGCTCTGTCACCCTCGGTCTACAGTGGAAAGAGCCAACTATGATGCTCAATCTGGACATATTCCTCTATGGGAAGTCTTGATTCTTCAAGCTCTCTAGTGCTCAATGCTACCTGTGGTCAGCTCGACCCTTTGTCTCCTCTGCTTCACTTTACTATTGTTTGTGTTCAGTCCTCTTCTTGAGGTTCACTGTTCACTGTCTCCCTCGGTCGATTGGACTCTTCTCTATTCCTCCTCTCTCTCAATCTCTATTTGATGGTCTTTGTTCATGGCATTAGCCATTCGATCTCCATGCTTGTTCGGTTCCTCTCCCGCCTACATTAATTCTCCTTCCAGCTGTGTGTTGGGAGTTCCCTGTTCAGCGTCATCATGAACACTCAGGAGGTAGCCACGTGTCTCCATTGGAATAGTATCGGCCTGCTCGTCAATTCGTTTCTTCGGTTATGTCATAGATACATTCTTTCTCCACCGTGGTGATCAACGGATTCCAAATCCCCTTAAATCGCAACTTAATTCCCTGTCGATTCTGCTTCTGTCTATCGGGCGCAATCTCAGTCGTCTGATCTGGGCTCCTCCCAATCCAACGTCATACGCACGTCGAGCATGGTTGACTTTCTCAATCAATAACGTGCAGTCACGACAGTTTTTCTCTCACCTCTGCTGCCACGCATCGATTGTTGAGTGGGATCACTCTGCTCTCCTCCAAATCCTCTTACTTTTCAACGGTGCCCTGATCAAAACCGCTGGTTTCTAGGTCATCGATTCCACCTTCGTACGTTGGTGCTTTTTGTTTTTATGCCTGCGGTTCTCTGGCTCCCAACGTGACCAAGGGCTTAAGGCCCCTCCATTTTGGCCCTATTTTCCCAGCCTAACGCTAATCACACATCAAAAATCAGCTCCTTTTCCCATTCCGGGGTTCCCAGGGGCTACACTAACCTCCCGCACAGTCTCCATGGGCCTTCTTCAGTGCGCGTTGACCGAGGTCCTCATCGTTCCACGCGAGCTACAATGGCCACTAGTTCAGGGTGTTTTCAATTTCTATTTTGGATTCTTCAAGGATTTGTTTCATCCCGATAGAGTCAGGGTTCTTAGAGAGTCATTTATGGATCCGATTTGGATCAAGGCCTCCCCATTGAAAATCTTTTGGACCACCAAAAGTTGGTTTTCTTCAAGCATCGACTAAGTGAGGAAGATGTTGTCTCACTTGTCCAATCTTAATCCACTTCACACTGCTCGGCTTCGAACCTTTAAGCCCAATCCTGAGGTATTCCACCTATCCACTACGCATCGTCCTTACCTTCCTATCCAACATTGTATCTTACTGTAACTCATTAAGATATTCAGGTAGCATGTCATCAACAGAAGGTAATTGACTCTTCTCTTCAAGGTCCTCAACCATTGAAGGTTCAAATAACCTCAAGCAATCTACATTCACGACTGAGTAGATGTGCATTTAAGATGGCAGATCAAGGTGAAAAGCAGTTTCACTAATCTTCTCAAGTATCCTGAAGGGTTCATACCTGATAGGTTTTACCTTCCTTCCTTCACCTTGCATTCTGGCCTTGCTGATATACAGCCGGACTTGGTCTCCAACTTGAAAACTATGCTCCATCTAATAC
The DNA here is from genome assembly GCA_000404065.3 of Pinus taeda. Classification (NCBI taxonomy): domain Eukaryota; kingdom Viridiplantae; phylum Streptophyta; class Pinopsida; order Pinales; family Pinaceae; genus Pinus; species Pinus taeda. The sequence goes on along the minus strand of APFE030949145.1, from coordinate 29,474 downwards.
TTATGATGCCTATCCTTGTACTTGGCCTGGCTCTTTTCTAGTTGTTCCTGTACTACCTAGTGGATCTCCTAGATCTGTTCAATGAACCTAGTTTCCCTGTCCACATAACTGTGTCTATCAACCATGGTATCTTTACCAAAGAGAAAATCCAAGGGAGACCTTGGTATGCAACCAAAGCAGGTCTCAAAATGACATCTCTGGGTTGAAGAGTGTTTGGCTCTATTTTAAGCATAATGCACATAAGACAAGTGTTCATCCCAAAGCTTAGGGTGTTTGCTGCAATATCCTCTCAGTAACTGGATCACTATCTTGTTAACTACTTCTATCTAACCGTCTGTTTGTGGATGAAAAGTTGTGCTTTTCTTTAATTTGGTGTCCATTAGTTCCCACAGACTGGACCAAAAATTTCCAACAAATCGGGTGTCTCGATCAAATATAATAGAAGTGGGTAATCCAAAATGAACCCATACGTGTTCAAATAATAATTTTGCAGTTTGTTCAAATGTAATTTGTTTACTGAAGGGTATCAAAATACACATTTTGCTGAACCTATCCACAACAACAATATATATAATCATGACCTTTCCTAGATTTAGGCAGTCCTCCCACGAAATCCATGGAAATGCTTCCCCAAGGGTGAGAGGGAACTGGCAAGGGAGTGTATAATCCTTGTTTTCTGTTGTTGGGCTTAGTTTTAGCACACATAGCACACCCCTTTACATATCTAGACACTGTCTCACTCATTCTTGGCCAATAGTAGAACCTTTGTAGCTGTGCAACTGTTTTACTTACCCCAAAGTGACCTTATATCAAAGTAGTGTGTGCTTCCCTAATTATCTTTTCTCTCTCAGTTTGTGGAATGTAGATTTTCCCACAATGATATAAGATTCAGTCCTTCACATGATAGTCCAATTCTTCTACTCTTTTGCCTTCACTCAAAGTTGCATATACATCTTTAAAGTCCATATCCTGAGCATATTCTTCTATGTAGCTTTCATGCAGCATGAAATTATGCTTAAGTATGGTAGATGCATTTATAATAGGTCTAGATAACATATCCACAACCTAGTTATGTATGCCCTTTTTATATCTCATGACTAAATGAAATTGTTGTAGAAAACCCATCCATATGTAATGTCTCGACTGTTGCAACTTAGTTTGCGAGTGTAGATATGGAAGTGGCTGATGATCAATATGTATTACTGTTTCTTTACCCATTAAGAAATGTTTCCACTTCTTCACACTCTGAACTAATGCATAAAATTCTTTGTCATATGTAGGATAGTTAACTACTCTAGGATTAATTGTCTCAGAATGATAACATATGGGTTTACCGTGTTGTGTCGACACTACTCCCATGGCATAGTCACTGGCATCAGTTTAGATCTCAAATGGTCTTTTTAGATCTGGCAGTGCTAGTAAAGGTGTTGTACTAATTTTTTCTTTAAAGGTGTCGAAGGCTTTCTGTTCTTTGCCTCCCCACTAAAACACCTTGTTCAATCCTGTCAAAGCATGTAAGGGAGCTGCAATTGAGCAAAAAATTGAAATGAACTTCTTCGAAGACTGTTTTGCTCCTAAGAAGCTTCTCACTTCATTAGAAGACTTGGTTGAGTGTATGTTACATGCATAGTGTATTTTTTGTTATATGAAGTGCTCTTCTGATTGATTTGTTTCATGCTTTGATAGGATGTTGAATAATTTATAGGATGCGTGAGCTAATATGCATTTTATTGCAGCTAGCATGAGAGGGAAGCAAAGCTTATAGATGAAAATCTATTGAAACTAATGAAAACAATGAACAAACTATGCATTCATGACCTAAAGGTACCATAGTGACAAAATGTTTTTGTAAATGAATAATATCTTATGGGAAAGCATGAGACACAAAAGAACCTAAGAATGAAGCATGAAGACTTATACATATTATCAACAGATTTTTGGAAACGTTTGTGTATAATGCTTGATTACTGATCCTATGTTTCTAGAAAATATTTTGTGGTCGTACATTCAGAACTAGGAGATATCGGCCACAACTACGTGTGGATGGGTTATTTGGGTGGCTAGAGGTCTCTCGCTAGGCTGAGAGGCCTCTATCCATGCAGCTAAGAGTTAATCTAGGTCAATGAGAAAAATCATTGGGGAAATTTAGGTTGATAACAGTGCGTCGATGTGTCTTTGGGTGTTTGTAGTCAATTATAGACAACTGGACCCCATTTCCGTAACTCCATATTGAGATTTGGGTCATGCATAGTAACTCTAAACTAATGTTTACCCTAGTAAGCTTGTTAAAGCGGGAAAACATGGGGTGGGGTGTTAGAGAGTGGTATGAGAGAAAGTGCACAATAATAAACCTTGTTATTGTTTTTATATCCATGTACATGAAGTTGCTATAATTTTTGTGCAATTATCTTGATTCATGTATGAATTTATATCCTATTGATATTATTATTTATGTGTTAATTTGGATTGACCTGTGCAGAGGTAATAGACCAAACAAAAATAAATTGAGTTAATACTTTTGGTTATACATTTTATTTGGTTTATCTAATAGTGCTATGTAGAAGGAAAATCAAAGGCCAAGAGATGAAGAGGACAGTGGTTAAGTATAGTTCATGTGACTCCCCACATAGGCCATAAGAGAAGTCAATGGAATGGGAGAAATTTGTTGAGAAAAAGGGATAGGGAGAATCTCCTAATCTAGCAGACACATTAAGAAGTTTAAACGAAAATATTAGAAGTTTTAAAGTTGATATTGAGTAGTTGAATGAAACCCAGGCAATGCTTTCAAAATCTCAAGAAAATAAAGTTGAGGTTAGTGTAGTTATTCTTCAAAACCTTTCATATTCATAGAAGAATGGATAGTTGGGGATCATTCATAGAGATAAACAATAAGAAAACGCTAATGGGGTATATGCAAGTCAGCCTTAGAGAAGGTATATGATGGACAATAATGATACACTAAATAGTGGCAGGCCCTTGAGTATGCCTGAGAAAAGGGTTAATATGCATGGATTTTATTATAGCTATATTTCTAGGAGACATAATATACATCACCACCCTACATCATCATTGGAGGAGTGAGAAGGAGTATTTTCCAAAGGATTTAAAGAAATCTAAATCTCCTAATTTTGATGGTGATATGACCAGATTAGAAGATGTAGAAGCACGACTAGTTGGAATGAGAAAAAATTCAGTCTCATGATTACTTAGAGAATATGAAATCCAAGTTACCTACTTTCAGTCTCAAAGGAAAAGATGATATATGTTGGGAATATGTCAACAATGTTAGGGGCATCAGAGAAGAGAAACCAGCTTATACTTGCACACCCTGGTAGTATAAGATTGAAACTAGCAGAATGCGACATGACCACTAGGGACAACAAAATCTTTGGTGGAAGTATAACTCGTGTAGAAATTTGAAACCTACTAGAGGATTTCAAAATAGATATTTTGGGGAATCTAATAACACAATTGGAGATTATGTAAGCCAAACAAAAACAGGCAAAAGTAGAACAAAACGTGGTGATATTGTGTCCTAGATGTAGAAAGAAGCATAGTCACAAAGAGTGCCCACTAGACATGGTGCAAACCTATGCCATATGTACGAAAGATCATGCTACATAATGTTGCCCATCACTCCTAGGGCTAAAAGCAGTCTATAAGGAGGCATAAGAAGAAGCAAAACCATTCTACCTGCTAAATCAGCGTCGCCAATGGCAACCACGACAAATAGGTACGTCGACTGATCCATCTTCTTTATTTCAAACTCCGCAATATAATTCACGACAATACCTGGGAGCCATGTGGTAGAATCAGCCACCTTTTTCCAATCAGACACAACAACCATTCCCTATGCCACCTCGGCCCAGCCAATAAAATCAAAATAATGATTGGCCAAATTCCTCTTCCCACCGTTTTGGAAAAATAATGCATATCAATCCCAATGGGCACCCTCGTCTTCACAGAACCAGAACTAGAAATCAAGTTGGAAAAGACCTACAAACCAGCCAGCAGGAACAATCCCCCTACCTCAACCCACACTGCGAGCACCTTACACATTGCAACAGAACCCTCAGACCAACCTACGATCGCAGCTCCTAGCCCAACCCAACCCGAACCCCAACAGGAGACCGGTTCAATCTGTGCAAATTATTGTAGGAATAGAACCTGAAACCGAGTTAAGGGAGTGCAATAAAATTCAATTAAGTTCTGGGCAGATAATAGAACCAGAAGGGGATAAATGTGTACAAATTGAAGATCTTTTACCTATAGAACAAGCACCACAAGTGGAGAACATGGTTAGACAGAAAACTCATGATCAAACAACCACCTCCTCTCATCCATTCCCAAAAATATTAATCATACCTCGCCCAATTCAATATCCTGATTTTGATCTATTGATGAGTGTTAGGTCTTTGCAAAATTTGAGTTTGAGGGACTCTTCTAACTTGCGTTTGTGGTCTAGAGGCAGTTTGTTGTATCATTCTAGGCTAATTTTCAATCTTAGAAATCCTATTAGAAAGGTTCATAAGTAATGATGTTATCTCATCTATTTGATGATCATCTTTTTTGGTCTTTGAGGAAGACCATTCTTCCTTAGCTTCCATTTTTCCTTCAGCCTTTTCAGCCTTGGCTTTGGTTCTAGATGAACCTGATCTATTAGCCTCAACTTCTATAGTGTTGGTTTGCATGTCTTGATGGGTAGGATATGTCTTTTCCCTTAGCATGACTACAAAGTCATCATTAAAGGCTTTGGAAACCTAACTTTTTTTGTTATAACTAGAGGTTTACAATCAAGAGGTGCTTTGTGGTAAAGTTTAATAAATCATTTAATAAAATCTACCACTAGTTCTCCATGGTTTCGTTTAAGCTCTTCAAATTCAGTAAGATATTAAACTGGATCCTTTTTAACACCCCAATGATTCTTGAATATATTAGTTAAGTAATTACAAAATTGAACTTGATCAACTCTCAGTTGTCTAAACCATATCATAAAATTTCCCTCTAAAGGCTGAACAAATAATCGCATATATACATCCTCATGCTCCAAGTTCATATTATCTTCAAAATCTAAAAATGTAGCTATATGACCTTCTGCAAACAAACCAGTTTCACCATTAATCCTGGGTAGGTGTTTCAGATACCCATCAGGAAAATTCTTGAGCTGGTTGGGAAGATGCAGGGTAGCATATCTAGCTTGAAAAATGGGTTGAAAGGCTATATTTGAAGATGAATAAGAATATGATTAAGTTGAAGAGGTAGGGGATGATGTAGTGGAGGATGAAGAGGAAGGTGATGAATAAGTGGGTGAAGATGGAGGTGAGAAAGTGGGAGGAGGAGAATGGGAAAGTAGAGGATCCACAAAAGTTTTCAAAGGTGTTTTAATTACGAACTTCTAAATCTTTATTTCAACCTGCTCTTTACTCTTAAACAAAGGGTTTTAATATATAGAGGAGGTTTCTTCAGGTTGGGCAGAAGTATATGGAAATGTATAATTAGTAGGCGGGATAAAATTAGATGCTTTTAGCTCCGGTAAATGTACATCTAGTTCTTCCTCTAACTTGGGTGAATCTGAAAATATTTCAGAGAGTTCGTATGATTCCAAAGTTTGGACTAAGAGAGCTGACTGCAGATCAAATCCTTCAGATAAAAGTTCTAAAATCCCAAGTGTTATATCTTCCAAATCTAATTGGGATGGAACAAAGTGAAAGGGATCAGAAGCTGAAATATCCTCAGGTTGTAATGGTACAGAAGAAGAAGCAGAACATTCAAGTCTCCTTATAAAAGAAGCCTCTCTCACCAATCTCTCTGGATCAAATAAAGGATATATAATTTAAGAGTCAAAGTGATATATGATATGTTTTTAAGTAGCCAACTTGGTTTAGTCGATTCGCTAAGTGAATGATTTTAACCTACAATTTCATTATTCACCTTAAAGAAAAAGTCTTTAATCGTTGTCTCTGGGAACATAGCTCAACTTTCACGCCTCGAAGACGATGCTAGGCTGATGTTTTCCTCTAAGATGACTCTAGGTCAGTTATTCATGCTACATCATCTAAAAAATTTTGTTTTTTTTTAAGGTTTTTGGATGACCAATGTTATGAATTATTGCAAACATGTGCTTAAGCCTTAACAATTACTAAGTTGAATGAAAGGGATTCTATTTGTCTAGCTATAGTTAATTGATTTTGAAGTGAGTGAATAGAAGAATATTAATGAAATATAACTTGCTAAATGTTTAGATAGAATATTTGATCGGTTATAAGAAAAGAATATAGGAAAACAATGTTTCCTGTAGAAAAAAATCTATTTAAACGAATGCAGATTTGTGTCACAATTAATTGATATAGAGGAGATTATAATAATAGATAGTCTTATAAACTAGTCCTTAGTTATTGTTGATAACTTCATAAGGGATTTAAAACTGATTGATACTGTATACAATCTTGCTCATATCTCTACATAAAGACTTAAATATATCAAGAAAGACGTAATGAAATAAGAACATCTGAAAAACTTACTAAGAGACAAACTATAGACGGAAAATTTAGAATCCTTTCATTAACTTGGAAAATCTCCATCTCGGTTACAATTATGTTCTCAAATCTCATCCAAGGGTTCAACCCTTAATAACTCGAAGGAAGATTTATTTATACAAAATTTTGTTTTATATATTTGCGAAACAAAAATACAAAAATAGTACAAAACTACAGGAATTTCAAAACTGCTAAGTGTGGGCACTATTCTTCAGGAATCTATTGATGATGTGGTCCTCAAAAAGTATTGCCCAGTTTTCTGTTAGTTGCTGATGAAATTTGCTCAATAAACTCACACAAGTGATCCCATCTGTCTTCACTTGGTATAGCAAGATTTGCCAATTTCTTGTAAACTTCGTCAACCTCGGTGTACTTCTCAAAAGTAGGCTTATTTAAAAAAAATTTTTTAATCTCGTGCTTAATATTCAAGTCAAAATCTAAAGCTTCTAGCATTTGTTTTCTTGTAATATATCCCTTTATTCCTGCAAAAAATTATTTATCAATTGCTATGGTATAAATATTTTGGAAATATTCTTCCAAACTGATAAACCTATAATTTGGGGCGAATAATCCTAGAAGTCCTCACTGATTGAGTAATTTAAACTTAAAATGAAACGTTTGGACATAAATATTCAAGGTTTGACACTTAGTCTCTAACTAAGTCTTAAGGTTATTTTTTTGCAAAACCTTCTTGATCTCCCAACTGGTTTCTGTTCTATCCAAAATCTCAATCTGATCCAATTCGACCCTCATTTTTGAATTAAGAACTTTAATCATGTATGTAGCCTCCCTTAATTTGTCTTTAAGAAGTTGCTTCACTTCATTAATAGCTACCTGACATCTGTTTATAATTTCCTCCTTCTCAAAAATGATCTAAATGGAGGGCCATACTTTAGTTATGGCCTGAATAATATCTACCCAAATGCTTTTGTTGGCTTGGGCCAAGGTTTGAGCCATTAATGACTCACTTTGCAACTCTTCTATTCTTCTATTCAACCTATGTGTTTTCTGAATTTCTTCAACATACATAGTGTCATTATTTATCTTCTAAGCTTCCATATTCTTAAATTTCTTATGAAGCCTTTTGTTTTCTTATTTATGGTGAGTAATCTCATATAAGCGCTTGCTAAAATCCCTTGTTGTTGATGTATATTATGTTATGGTTGATGTAGATCCCCATGTTGTTTTGGACACTGTAATAGGAATAGTTGTGATGGGAGCTATAGCTAATTGAGTAAATTGATCTTTTTCCTTAAGAAATTTCTCAATTTGTTCCTCCATAGTCTTTATCTATACATTTTACTCAATGATGATCTTGAGCAATTATTCCTTTTGTTGTTCACATTTTGTTATCTCCATGGTCTGAGGGTCCACTATAGAAGGCAATTTAAGTTGTGCCCTTAATGTTGCAATATCTATATTTTTATTTTTGATAATATCTTATGCAGATTTAACATTAGTAAGGTCATATCCAATTTTAATCACTAAGTCTTCGGATGATTTGACCCTCTTATCCTTTGTTAAAGATGATTTCTTTTCAACCTTCAATTTTGACAGCACATTTGACAGAGTGTTTTTGAGATTTGACAATGCCATAGCAATATTGATCATGGTAGAGAAAAGAATCTCACTAGAATGCCTATGCATGTCCATTTGATCAATTGGGAATATCTGATTATAATCAAAAGAAAATACAGTTTTCTTGTAATCAGAGGAAGCCTTGGGAAAATACGCTTGGACCTGTATAAAAGCCATTTGCATTCTACCCCTTTCCTTGTCAAAAGTTGTCAACAACTTCTGCTATGAAGTAGAAGTCTGCTTCGAAAATTGTGCATAATCATTTTCCTTTAAATATTCATTCTTCTACTTAATTTTAAGGAACTTAGTGAAGACATTGTTGGAATTATGATATAGGTGTTGTCCTTGATGAAAACTCACACAGATGATAGTTCAGAGTGCAACAGGTTAACAACAAAGGATTACAGATCAGACTCCAGAGTTTGAAGAAAGACAGGTATACACTGGTTCACTTTGTCAAAGTAGTGTATACACATGGACACACAGAACAAAAAGAGCATATACGTATAAATGGACTTTCATAGAAGGAAAATCATGTATGGGATGGAAAATCAAGGTTTTGGTCTAAGGTATTGGTCCAAGCTATTTTGTCCGAGGTATTTGGTCTGAGGTATTGGTCTGAGGTCTTTGGTCTGAGGTATTTGTCTGAGGTATTTGGTCCAAGGTATTGGCCCTAAGTGGTTTTGGTCCAAGGTATTGGGAAAGGCCTAAAACTATATAAGGAGGAGAAGATAATTAGGCCAGGGTAAATATCTTAAAATGTAAATTAGAAGAAAAGGATAAACTATTACGATTTCAACATAGTACTAAGATTTTGGGATTTTGGTTAATATTCTTAGTAGTAAAAGGTCTCCTATGATTAAAACTGGTCTTGGTTTTCATGAATCTGTTGAAGGTGAATCTAGCTCACAAGATGAGGCAAGGAACTCCAATGTAAAATCTCAAATGCTAAAGGAGATGAGAGGCCAACCCCATCAACAACCAAGGAAAGAAAAGTCTTCAAAGAAAATCTTTTACTCCTTACTATGGAAGTGATAGTCGGTTATTTTCTATGATGAATAATGTTGAATGTTTTATGTCATTATTTTGGACATGTTGTAGCCAGATGCAGAAGTAGAATGGTTCAAGACCATCATATAGAAAGATCATCAGTGTCCAGGTACTTTAAGGGATATTTTTTTATTGAAATGTGTTTGGCCACAAAGCTATTGACTGCTATAGGAGGAATATGAAACATGTAAGATGTTATGCATGTAAAATTTTTTGACATATAGCAAAGGAATGCAGGAGAAAATTTCAGGTACCATACCAAAAGGAGAAAACATCATCACACTTGAAGATATGGAAAAAGAAGGAAGTACAGTAAAAAGGATGTGGCATAACACACGGTACAGACATAACAGACTCAGGGGGAGTTGAAAGTGTGAAAATTCATTGTTCTAAATCTCATACACAATTTTCATGAAGACAAGACACATATATATGCGAGTTCGAAGATGCACAATCACGTATATGTTGGTTTGAGGAAAAAGAAATGGGACAGAGTCAAGAAAAGGTGTCTCATATGGTTAAGTCATTTATCTGCTCTATTTGATGATGGTTACAATTTGCTGATGATATGTGGAAATGTGTTGGTCCTCATAAGTTGTTAGAAAAATTGATGTATATCTGATTGATGATGATACCTTTATGATTCTTACTTATATTTGCAATGATCATATCTGAAATTGAATAGTTGACATAGGTTCAGAGGGAGCATATGCTTCTAATAATGCATTGTTGGCATTATGTTAGAAGATCTTCGTACATGAAGATGCTTATATTACTTGATCCACATAGTTGTTTTGATTTAGGTGACTCTTTTCATGATGGACATATACAGGATGTTGATATTGATGATGCTGGAAGATGTCGATGGTGCAGTTCATATATGTTACTCTGCATGTCACCTAGGGGAGCATGGATAGTTTAGTGCATCTCAGCATGTACAAAGGGGGATCTTAATAAGAGAATTCCACATGTACTTAGGGGGAGCATGGACTACATAATGTATATCAAAGGGGGAGAGAATCTTGGTCCACCATTTTCCCTTGATGTCAAAGGGGGAGAGTGTCTTGGCGTTGTTGTTGCCATCAAGTCAAAAGGGGGATATTGTTGGCATTATGATACAGGTGTTGTCCTTGATGGCAACTCACATAGATGACAGTTCATAGTGAAACAGGTTAACAACAAAGGATTACAGATTAGACTCTAGATATTGATGAAAGAGAGGTATACGCTGATTCACTTTGTCAAAGTAGCATATACATGCGGGCACACCGAACAAAAAGAGCGTATACATATACATGCACCTTCACAGAAATAAAATCACATATGGGATGGAAAATAAAGATTTTGGTCCAAGGTATTTGGCCCGAGGTATTTGGTCCGAGGTATTGGTTCGAGGTATTTGGTCCAAGGTATTGGTCTGAGGTATTTGGTCCAAGGTATTGGTCCTAAGTGGTTTTGGTCTGAGGTATTGAGAAAGGCCTAAAACTATATAAGGAGGAGAATATCATTAGGCCAGGGCGTGCAAGTATTGAATATCTTATGAAGAAATAGATCAAAAGAAAATATGCAAGTTATGGGTTTCTAATGCTTTGTTTGATCTGAGCTAAGGATGCACCTAAGTGGTTGATGATGGATGATGGATCGGGATCATAAGGCATGAAATGAATTATCGTTATGTGGTTTGATCATGGATAGTCTATATCTGAAGACTAACGCATGTTTTATTATGTAAATGTTATGATCTGGGTATGACTAAAAGTTTGGAATAGTTGTGAAGTTTTAATTTACTATTTGCAAATCTATACGCTAATTCAATTTGGTAAAAGCATGTATACATGCCAGTTCGACACATCGAAGTAGTGCATACATTATGAAATATGATGTTTGAAGTTTTTGTTGGTTTTGGTTGTTAATGCAGAGTTATGGGTTCTACTTTGTGTTCTGGTGACAGTGTTCTGAATGTTCAGATCAATTGTTTGTGATTTTCTTCAGTGATGATGGGTTTTTAGTGATTGATTGATTCAATTGTGGTTGATTCAGAGATTGATGATTGAGTTTCAGTGATTGGTTGATGCGGGTGTATTTGATGGTTGAATTGCAATGGTGATTGATTTTGAGCTTCAATGTTATTGATGGGTCCAGTCTGAAAATTTATGAAACATGGTCCCTGGAGCAAGAGAGAAGGTTGTAGCCTTTTGTAGGTCAGTGCCTACATAGTGGTAAACATATCGGCCAACACAAGAGCCAGGGGGTTGGTGCTCCCTTCGAGTAGCAATTGGAAAATGAGTGAAGGTTGGAGCCTTCTGTCGGCTTGCGCCTACATACTAGTAAATGGATCAGCTAGTACAAGAGGTATGGGGTTGGAGCTCCCTTCTAGTAGCAGTTGAAAAATGAGTGAAGGTTGGAGCCTTTTGTAGGTCGGTGCCTTCATACTAGTAAATGGATCGGCTAGTACAATAGCTAGGGTGTTGTAGCTCCCTTCTAGTAGAAGTTTGAGAACGATAGAAGGTTGTAGCCTTCTGTAGATGGGTGCCTACGCACTGGTATGAGTTGCACCATTACAAGATTGTAAAATTTTTTTTCTTATATTAAAAGAAGACAACATTAGGTGGTTTTTGTCCCACATTGGTTTTCCACCTTAAATCTTGGTGTTCATGTGTGTTTCTTATATGTGATGGTTTATTTTGTTATCACTATAGATGGTTACAATTTATATGGTTAATGAAGTACTGATGCACTGATTAAAGATCAACATATGATGAATTAATTGAATCATAAGCTTGTTGTATATATGTTGGTTTATTTAAAGACAGTTGCGTGTACACGCGAGTTACCTTCATTGAAATAGTGTATATAAATTTCAGTATGAATAGAAAAAAGTTATATATTTGTAAATATCGATTCAACCACCCCTCTCAGTATTATTTCCAACAATTTGGATCCTTTGTTTCACTTGCTCCTACAGATTAAGTGATCTCTAACAAATTTTGTGAAGTGGAAGAAGAAGATGGAGTAGTAATTATAGGTTCTTCTATCCCTATGGAATCTTGTGAACCATGCAAATTGATGATGATAGGCTCCTTCTGACCTTGTGTAGTAGTAGTGCCTTCAGAGTCAGTCCTTGATATTTTTTTATAAAGAATGAATTCATTTTCTTCAATTGTTGATGATGAGGATCCTTCTTTGGGTCTCTTGTCATGCTTGGCTTGAGAAGTAGGAGTCTGAGGTAAAACATGTTCTTATGCTTCTTGAAGTGTATTCTCTTCCAATTTTTCTTGATTCCTAAACATCTCAATCTATGGTCTTCGTGTATGGTTGTAAGTTGTGGTTTTTAGTTCAACCCTTAAGTCTGAGATAATACTGAATGGGTCATACAACTAGTTGAAGCTTGGATGAAAACCCATCTGTTTTAGTATGGAATCTACTTCTAAACTTGTTGATCTAGTATTACAACTAAATGATCCTACATGTGCCTTTATCTTGAACTGAGATCTCCTCTTCCCTTAAATAAAATGAATCTCATCCATATTAATCATTTACCTAATATACTCGAGGGAGAAAATTCTCATTGGAACATATTTGGGAAATTTATATCGATCGCATTCATAGCCATATACTCTGATCTTTGTTTAGTTCTAGTAAAGATACCAATATCTTATTCTAACTTGATCACTAAGATGAAACATCCTTTTGATTTATGTACTAATCCTCAATTCACTCTCACTGCTAAGAAGCTGTGTAACTGGGTGAATGAAACAATCAATGAATTATGAAAATCTGAACTTATTTAGGTTCTTCCTAATCAATGAGGTCCACTATGTGACTACTTGATCCTCTTGTCGATCATCCTACTTGTGTAGAACAATAGGTAACCTGTCTCCCTGCTAAAAAATAAAAATATGTACTAGCACAAGGAGTATTTAAACACTCCTTCAGTAGTTATATTCATCAATTTCTCATGTATAGCTTCAACCAAGAATTGATTGTAATTATACATGAAGGTAGGATTGTTTCGTTTAGAGAAAATTGATAGATAACCTAGGATAGCTTTATCTACCCGTTGATCTTATTGGTATCCTAACAAGCAAGATATTAGGGAAATTATGTGTTTAGCTCTCTCAGCGAAAATGGATGCTAGATAAGGAGTATTTTTTTGGGGGAGATCAACATCTTCAGGGAGAAAGATATAAAAAATTTGAACTTTTTGACGGAAGGTGAGATTATGATATAGGTATAGTAATACTGTAGTGGAGAAAAAGCTAAGGGATTCGTTTTCAGGGATCATAAGCATTTTGTTAATGATTTTTGGGGTGATAGATATCATAATGTCTCCATTCTGAGCTACCAGAGTTCCTTGCAAGGGGTTATACTTAGCTTGGCACCACATGACTAGATCAGCAAAGGAATAGGTCTGAGGAAACATATACAGAGGAAAAATGGATACCCATAGGTTTATGTCATCTTCAGAGTCAATGTAGGTTTGTTTAAGCCAATTATGCAATTCAAACATGTCAAATTCACATTTTGTGTCTACAATCTTGAAATATTGGTCAGCTAATGAGATGTCATACAGGTCTAAGGAATCAAAGGCCTTTGGGGTTTCCTACACTTTAGAAGAACTGATAGATGGCTTGTCTTTCTTCTTAGGAGCCATAATAACAAAACTATAATACAGGATAATAGAAAAGAGTTGCAGAGATACCTTCAGATTACGTGTACTGTTTGTAGGCTCGACAATGGCATGAATATGTGAAAATAGGAATTGAAGGAAACAATGAAAGAGCAATTGAAGAAAGTAGGTGTAATGTGGCATAATGATATTTATCATCTGAATAAGGATACTTTTATAGGAAAGTTGTTACTGATCAACTAATTGGGAATTTAGTGGAGGGAGATCAATAATGGGAAGCAATAAATTAGCATAAATGGATAGTCAGAAATAGATAGGCAGCAATGGGCACGTGGCATAGAGAAGTTGGAAGTGGAATGCATGGTGTATGTTACCATTGGCATGGTATCGGGAAGAGTGGGAAGGTAGATAGGCGGATTTCAAAAGGGGGGCTGGTGATAAGCAGTAACGAGTAGGGGTGTGAAGTGTGGATGTGATGACACGTTAACGAGGGGGCGTGTGGGAAAAATAAATTTTCAAAACCCCCTACCATTATCCCATTTCATGGTCAGGGAATGGGAAGTGGCTTCCCCGCCATTGATCTGGGCGAGGAGGTGAATCGTCGTTGGTTTGTATATGCACTTTATCGCTTGCCGACAAATAACCTTTTGTCGTATATGACTTTGACAAAAAACATAAAATGTTTATTTAGAAAAGATTAATCATTGTTTTAAAGGTAATTAAGTGCTAATTTAAAATTAATCTAACTTGGGCACATTTAGACTAGCAACACTTATTTAACTATTTCATTAATTAATCCTAATCTAATTAAACTTGGCCAAATTTTGAGCATATTAGGGAATTTATTTATCCTCCTCTATCCTATCTTCTAATGTTCAACCAAGTTTAAACAGATTGGTGAACTTATTCACTAATATAAAACATAAATTTGAATGATCTAATCAAGATTAAACAGTTTGATCCAAATCAGAAGGAAAGGTTGTGGCATTAAAAGAAGCTGCACACAAAACCTTTATTTATTAAAAATTCAATTTATTTCATGAAGTGGCATTTAAACAAGCACACTCATACAATTTTTTGATTTTCTTTTGGTGGGTTTTATTGCATCTCTTTTTATTTTCTATTTTTTCATATTTTCCGTTTTTTTATTTATTTATTCATACCCTCTTTTATAAAATAAAAACTAACTTATCAAAAATAAATCATGATACAACATCGGCTCCAACTAGGGATTGCTTCCTCTTGCAGGTTGCAGAGAACTTGTAGACCCATGTGCCTTCTCCTAGGGATAATGGGATCTCTGTTGAAACAAATACACACTCCATGTAAAACATAAATCTATGGTATAATACAATGATGAAAGAATGGAAACCTCTCAATACTGAATGTGGTGCTTCAAGTACTTCCCATTAATAGGGAATGAGGAATATTCGCCCTCCAAATTCTGCAGAATGAAAGTGTTATTACCTTTCACCTCAGCAATGCTCAAAGGTCCCAACCAAAGCTATCAAACTTGCCATGTTTCCCTTTGTCTTCTCTTCGAGCATCCGATCTCAGTACCAAATCATGTTCCCTGAAATCTCTTTCCCTAGCTTTCCTATCAAACAGGCTTTTAATTTTACTCTGATATTTATTAACCTTGTAATTTACTTCATCTCTATCCTCATTTAATTCTATGATCTTATTTATTCAACGATGGAAGTCATCAAGCTCTTCATTTGACTCTTGCAAAAATTTCATAACAGGAACAGCTAAATGTGTGCGAAATATAGATTATTTTCCATAAACAAGCTAAAAAGGGGATTTACCTGTTGACCTTTTGGGTGAAATCTTGTTGGCCCAAAGTGCATAAATGAGATGATTGTCCTAGCTCATTTTATGATCCTTCAATGCTTTCTTTATAGCCTTAACCAAACTTTTATTTGAGGACTCTACCAATCCATTTCCCCATGGATAGTATGGAGTAGAATGATGTAACAAGATCTTATATTTTAGACAGAAATCAATCATCTTAGTATTGTTGAATGCTTGTGCATTGTCTGTTACTATTTTCCCGCTGCATCCAAATCTAGAAAATATATATTATTCAATAAAAATTGATAAAAACAATATCAGTTTCATCTCTGACTGGAATGAATTATACCCATTTTGTAAAGTAACGTGTAGTAATCAATATCCATCTATGTTGACTACTTGATGGAGGATGAATTTCACAAATGAAATTCAATCCCCATTTAAGGAATGGTGCTTGGACTAAGAATAGAAAGAAGGGAAGAGTATTTAATCTCTGCTTTCCAGCAAACATTTGACATTGTGTACAACTCCTAACCTTTGCTCCCACCTGTGCAAATAGAGTAGGCTAATAAAACCCCGCCCTTAAGATCTTGTATGTTGTATCCCTCCAAGCATAGTTTCCTCCACAAATTCTTGCATGAAATTCAATAATGATCCCTTTTGTCTCATTTTTTGATAGGAAAAGTAAAAGGATGTTAAGAGGATCCCTCCAATATAAATTTTCATTTACAATACAATACTTTACAACCTTAAACTTTAGTGTTTTACATTGATATTTTCTGAATTCAGGTGGGCATTCAAATTCTCTAAGAAAGATCACAATATCAAAGTACCAATTTGATAAAAAAAATCATGAATGTGAATCAGAATTGAGTGATCTGATGCATAACATTCTTATAGGTTCTCCTGTGTTGGGATTTCATAGGGTTCTTGTGCATTCTCCTGTGTGCGGGTTGCAAAAGGTTCTTGTGGATTCTTCTCTGTTGGGATTTCAAAAATTGAATTTATTCCTAAGATTTTGCAATTCGATTCAATAAGCAGCTTAGCCAAACATTAACCTTTTACCAACTTGGTACTGTTAATGATGATATCATACTCTAAAATTTTATTTATCCATCTCGCTCTCCTTCCATCAGTGTCAGGCTGAGTTAGAACATTTTTTACAACAGTATTGGGTACATAAGCAATGATCGAAGAGTGGAGGAGATAGAATCTAAAGGTTTTCAGAGCTCGAACTAAAGAATAGGCTTTCTTTTCAATAATATCATACTTTAGCTCATCATCTCTCATTACCTTTATAAAAAATGGAATGGCTTGGTCATATCCATCTTCGTTCTTTTGCAAAATAACAGCAACTAAGGTAGTTTCAAAAGAAAAATAAAAGACATTGAATGTTCCAAATTAATCTGGACTGGCTAATATGGGGTCTTCTGCAATGTCCTTTTTAATATGATCAAATGCATACCTAGCAGGAATAGTCCATTTAACTTCATGGATTTTTTTTAGCAAATTAGTTATGTCCTTAACTATTTCAACAAAAGTAGGGATAAACCTTCTTAAAAAAATATTTTTCCTAAGGAAAGCTTAAACTTCCATTTTATTCCTTGGCAATATGAGCTCCCAAATTATTGAGACTCTTTTAGGATCAGTCACTACTCCTCCTTTAGAAATGATTTGGCTGGGAAGTTTTTCTTCATGAAGTGCAAACAAATACTTCTTTGGATTAAGAGAAATCCCAATTTTTTTGCACCTTTCCAAAAACTTTCTGAAATGCTTTAAATGTTTTCATCAGAATTGGAAAAAATAGTTAAATCATATAAATGAATAACAACAAATTTGTTGGTCTTACCTACAAATGATAGGTCCATAACACGTTGAAATGTAGCTCCAGCATTAGTTAACCCAAAAGGAATTTGGGCATACATGAATGTGCCCCAAGGAGTTTTAAATGTAGTGTTTTATCTATCCTCTTGACTAACCATAATATAATTATATTCAGAAAAACCATCTAACATGGAAAATCTATGGGATCCTGAAATTTTCTGAAGTAATTATCCATCTTAGGTAATGGATAATTATTTTTCAGGGAAGATTTATTCAAATTCCTAAAATCCACCCATAATCTAATTCCACCATTCTTTCTTCTGATTGGGACTAGATTGGCTACCCAATCTAAATACCTCAATGGAAATATTACTTTAGCATCCAATAGCTTCTTAAGTTCTTTTTCACTAACAGGAAGAAATACCACATTAATTCTACTCAATTTTTATTTGAAAGGTTTTGCCTCTAGTTTTAATGGAATTTTATGTTCAATAAGAGATGTATCATATGTTTTTAATTAATTATAATACTAGGAAAAAACATCTTTATAGGCTTTCAGGATGACTAAATATTTTTCTTTGGCTTCCGTTGATAGAGATGCAGAAATTTTAACATTTCTAATTTCTTGAGAACTTCCAATGTTATGAATTTCAATATTTTCCTCATGTGAATCAGATAGTGGATTTTTGTGGACATCATTATGATAAAAGAGCTTCTCAACCAGGATTACTCTTTTGGAATAAAATTGTTAGATAATTGGATAATGCTATGATTAACAATTTTAGAATCAAATTGTAGTGTTTGATTTTCGTTGTGAATTTCAAGATTATCAATTTGTTTTGCCTCAACTTGCATGTCTGAGAATTCATCAATGACTTGCAAAAAGGATTTTAGTTGCTCGCCATCATCAAATATTTGTAAGTGCTTAAGATTGTTAGGAATAGATGCTCTATACTTGACTTGAATTTCATATTAGAGAAGCATTTTATTAGGAACTTTAAAGGAACTTGCAGAAAGAACTAACGAATCTGCATGCATGTTTTGATCTCTAGGAATATCAGTAATATTGAATGCTAAAAAGAAATTTTCAATTTAATTCCAAATCTCATTCCTATAAGATCTTAATCTGGGGTACTTAGTTAGACATTGATTCCTAACTTGTTTGACAATAAGTTCAGAATCACTGTATACACTTAAATTTTGCACCTTAAGACTTCTTGCTAACTCCAATCCTAGCATAAAAGCTTCATACTCTACTACATCATTAGTTACATCGAATTCAAGTTTGTATGATTGGGAAATGCTTTATTTATCTGTTGAAATTGATAAAATACCAGTTGTTGCTCCTTCCTTTGATCAAGAACCATCGAAGTACAATTTCCAAATATCAGCTTCAATGGTTTTGGGTTTATCAAAAATGTTTTCAATAGTAAGTTGAGTATTTTTTGAATTATTAACTGATAGCTTAAAACACTCAAAGTCTTGGTCAACAACATAAATAGGATGATTCCTAGCTTGATCAGAGATACAAATAGTATTCATAAACCTAAATTCTTTGTATAACTTGAGATGTTCACCCCTATATATCAGAATAGTGGCATAAGACATATCCATTTGTAGGCTTCCTTCTAATTTAGCAAAACAATATCTTGACAGCAAAATGTCAAATTTGGGAGGGTTATCAGTGACTACTTTGTCTAAAACCACACTTTTGACAAGGATTTGAGGTAAGGTAACCACCAAATATTTAATAATTCTAGGACAAGGTACTTTCTTGTAGTCAAAAGTGTAAAGATCATGGTAAGCTCTAGTGACTTATAATTGCAGTTGGTCCATGATTACTTTAGGCATCAGATTATGGGAAGCCCTAGAATCTAACATGCAGCTATATAACAGGAAATAATGAATTTTCAGACCCACATAAAATGTTGGTACATTCTCATCTATGATGTCAGAGCTAGGACCAAAAACTACTGAGGGTTTTTCGTCCTACAGGCTTATCACATCCCCTTCAACATCTACATTGGATGACTAAATCCATTTAGAAACACAGTTCTAATACTGTGAATCTTCGCAAAATTAATTTTGAGGGACTCTTCTAAACTGAGTTTGTGGTCTAGTAGTAGTTTTTTGTATCATTCTAGGCTGAGTTTCAAACTTAGAAATCTTATTATAAAGGTTTCTAAGTAATAATGTTATCTCATTTATTTTCTGATCATCATTTTTGATCTTTGAGGAAGATGTTTCTTCCTAATCCTTCATTTTTATTTTAGCCTTTTATGCTTTGGCTTTGAGTTTAGATGAAGCTGATCTATTAGCCTCAACTTCTATAGCATTGGTTTGCATGTCCTGAAGGGTAGGATATGTCCTTTCCCTCAGCATGACTGTGAAGTCATCATCATAGAATTTGGAAAACCTAACTTTTGCTATTGTAACTAGAGGTTTAGAATCAAGAGGCATTTTGTGGTAGAGTTTATTAAATTGTTTAATAAAATCTACCACTGGTTCGATGGTTTTTTTTAAGCTCTTCAAATTCAGTAAGATAGTAAACTAGATCCTTTTTAGCACCCCACTGATTCTTGAGTATAGTATTTAATTAATTCCAACACTAAATTGAATCGGATCTCAGTTGCCGAAACCATATCCTAACATTTTCCTCTAAAGAGAGAACAAATAATAGAATATGTACATCCTCATTCTCTATGCTCATATTATCTGCAAAATCCAAAAATACAACCAGATGATATTCTGTAGACAAACCAGTTTCCCCATTAAACCTGGGCAGGTGTTTCAAATACCCATGAGGAAAAATATTGCGTTGGTTGGGAAGATGCATGGAAACATATCTAGCTTGAATAATGGGTTGAAAGGCCATATTGGAAGATGTAGAAAAATATAATTCAGTAAAAGAAGTAAGAGATGATGTAGTGGAGGATGAAGAGGAAGGTGGTGAAGCAGTGGGTGAAGATTGAGGTGGAAAAGTGGGAGGCGGAGAATTAGAAAGTGGAGGATCCCTAAAAGTTTTCAAAGGTGTTTTAATTACTAACTTATGAACCTCTATTTCAACCTCCTCTTTACTTTCAAACAAAGGGTTGGAATATACAGAGAAGGTTTCTTCAGGTTGTGAATAAGTAGATGGAAATGTATAATGAGTGGGGGAGATAAAATCAGTTGGTTTTAGCTCCGGTAAATTTAAATCTAGTTCTTTCTCTTACTTGGGTGAATCTTAAAATATTTCAGGGAGTTTGTATGATTCCAAATATTGGACTAAGAGAGACGAATGTAGATCAACTCCTTTAGATAAAAGTTATCAAACCCTAAGTTTTAGATCAGAAAAATCTAATTGTAATGGAACATAGATAAAGGGATCAGAAGCTAAAATATCTTCAAGCTGCAATGGTACAGAAGAAGAAGGAGAAGCTTCAAGTCTCCTTCTAAAAGAGGCCCTCTCACCAGTCTCTCTGGATCAGATAAAGGAGATATAATTTGAGAGTCAGAGAGAGATCTGGTATGTTTTTAAGGAGTTTTCTTGGTCTAATGGAATCGCCAGCTTAATGATTTTAACCTACAATTTATTTATACACATTAAATAAAAAGTATTTAGTCATTGTCCCACGGAAAATAGTTCAATTTTCGGTCCCTGTATATGGTGTTGGGCTGATGTTTTCCTCTGAGATTACTCTAGGTCAGTTAGTCATGCCAGAGCATCTAATTTTTTTTTTTTTTTTTAAGGTTTTTAGATGACCAATGTTATGAATTATTGAAAACAAGTGCTTAATCCTCAACAATTACTAAGTTGAATGAAAGGGCTACTATTTTTCCAGCTATAGTTAATTGATTTTAAAGTGAGTGAATAGAAGAATCTTAATGGAATATAACTTGCTAAATATTCAAAAAAAAATATTTGCTTGGTTATAAGAAAAGAATACAGGAAAACAATGTTTCTTGTAGATGAAAATATATTTAAACGATTGCATATTTGTGTGATAATTAATTGATATAGGGGAGCTTATAGTAACAGATAGTCTTATAAAATAGTCCTTAGTTATTGATGATAACTTCACAGGGGATTTAAGGCTGACTGATATTTAGTAGAATCTTACCCATTTCTCTTCATAAATACTTAAATATATGAAGAGAGACATAATGAAATAAGAACATATGAAAAGCTTACTAGGAGTCAAATTATAGAAGGAAAATTTAGAATCCTTTCATTAACTTGGAAAATCTCCAGCTCAGTTACAATTATGTTTTGAAATCTCATCCAAGGGTTCAACCCTTAATAACTCAAATGAGGAGTTACTTATACAAAAATTTGTTCTAGATATTTTCATAACAAAAATACAAAAATAGTACAAAACTATATGGATTTAAAAACTGCTAAGTGTTGGCACTATTGTTTAGGATTTGGTTGATGAATTGGTCCTCAAAAAAAGTTGTCTGGGTGTTGGTCAGTTGTTGATGAAGGTTACTCAATAACCTCACACAAGTGATCCCATCTATCTTCACTTGGTATATCAAGATTTACCAATTTCCTATAAACTGTGTCAACCTCAATGTACTTCTCAAAAGTGGGCTTGTTTACAAAATTGTGTTTAATCTCTTGCTTAATATTCAAGTCAAAATCTAAAGCTTCTATCATTTGTTTTCCTATAATATGACCCCTTATGCCTGCAAAACTTGCTTTATCAATTGCTATGGTATAAATATTTTGGAATTATTCTTCCAAACTAATCAACCTGTCATTTGGGACCACTAATCCTAGAAGTCCTCTTTGATTGAGTAAATTAAACTTAAAATGAAATCTTTGGACAAAAATCTTCAAGTTTTGACACTTAGTCTCTAACTGAGTCATCAAGTTCTTTTTCTGCAAAACCTTCTTGATCTCCAAAATGGTTTCTATTATGTCCAGAATCTCAATATGCTCAAATTCGTCCCTAGTTTTTGAATTAATAACTTTGATCATGTCTCTAGCCTCACTTGGTTTGTCTTTAAGAAGTTGGTTCACTTCATCAATAACTACATGACATCTATTTATAACTTCCTCCTACTAAAAAATGATCTGAATGGAGGGCCATAATTCAGTTATGGCCTGACTAATATCTGCCCAAATTCTTTCCTTGGATTGGGCCAAGGTTTTAGCCATTAATTACTCACTCTATAACTCTTCTATTCTTTGGTTCAACCTCTACGTTTTCTGCATTTCTTCAACATACAGAGTGTCATTTTTTTATCTTGTAAGCTTCCAAATTCTTAAATTTCTTATGAAGCCTTTCATTTTCTTATTTTTGGTGAGTCATCTCCTGTAAGAGTTTGTTAAAATCACCTGTTCTTCATGAAGATTATTTTGTGCCTTATGTAGATTCCCATGATGTTACAGACACTATAATAGTAATATCTATGATGAGTGCTATAGCTAACTGAGTAAATTTCTCTTTTTCCTTAAGGAATTTCTCAATTTGTTCCTCCATAGTATTTATCTATACATTCTTCTCAATGATAATATTGAGCACTTATTCCTTGTGTTGTTCACTTTCTGCTATCTCATTGGTCTACTCTATAGAAGGCAGTTTAAGTTGCTTCCTCAATGCTGCAATATCTGTAATTTTCTTTTTGATAATATCTTCTCCAGCTTTAACATCAGTAGGGTCATATCCAATTTTAATCACTAAGCATTCTAATGACTTGACCTTGTTATCCTTTGTTAAAGATGATATATTTTCAATCGTCAATTGTGACTACACATTTTACAGAGCGGTTATGATTTTTGACAATGCCATAGCAGTATTGGTCATGGTAGATAAAATCATCTCACCAGACTTCCTATGCATGTCCATTTGATCAATTGGGTATATCTGAATAGTATTGAAAAAAAATAAATCCTTCTTGTGATTAGAAGAAGCCTTGGGAAAAAGGAACTTGGGCCTGTAGAAAATACGTTTTCATTCTACCCCTTTTGCTGTCAAAAGTTGTTAACAAAATGTGTTGTGAAGTAGAATTCTGCTTCTAAAACTGTCCATAAACATTTGTCTTTAAAGCTTCATTCTTCTTCTTAATTTCAAGGAAATTAGTGAATACATTTGGATCCCTATGTTTCACTTTCTCCTATAGATTAAGTGATCTCTAACGAATTTTGTGAAGCACAATAAGAAGATGGAGTAGTGATTACAGGTTCTTCTATCCCTATGGAAACCTATGAATCATCCAAATTTATGATGATAAGTTCCTTATGACCCTGAGTAGTATTAGTGCCTTTGGAGTCATTCCTTGATTTCTTCTGATTGTGAATGAATTCCTTTTCTCCAATTGTTGATGATGAAGACCCTTCTTTGGGCCTCTTGTCATGCTTGGTTTTAGAAGTAGGAGTATGAAGAGTATAAGGAGGTAAAACATATTCTTCTACTTCTTGAAGTGTATTCTCTTCCCACTGTTGTTGATTCCTGAACTTATAAATCTCTGGTCTTGGTGTATGATTGTAAGGTTTGGTTTTGAGTTCCACCTTTAAGTATGAGATAACACTGAATGGGTCATAAGGCCAGGTGAAGCTTGGTGGAAAACCCATCTTTTTTAGTATGGAATCTACTTCTAAACCTACTGATCCAGTATTACAAATGAATGATCCTACCTATGCCTTTATCTTGAACGGAGATCTCCTATTCCTTGAAATAAAAAGAATCTCATCCACATTCATCATTTGTAATATATTCCAATGAGAAAATTCTCATTGGAACATATTTGGGAAATTTATATGGAGCCAATTTGGAGCCATATACTCTGATATCTGTGTAGTTCTAGTAAATATACCTGTGTCATGTTCTAACTTGATCACTAAGATGTAAGATCCTTTTGATTTATATATTGATTCTTGTTATACGCGAATAGTGTCCACTCAGATGCTGCTATTCCCACTAAGATGGGTGGCTATCTTAGAAACAAACAATAAAAGTCTACTATTGACTCCTTTTGTGAAGATAGATGAGAGGAGAACCAAGATGGCCAACCTGAGTCTTGCACTCGATTTCCTCTCCTTCTTGATAGAGTTTTGCCACTTCCTCTTTGTCTACTCAGCTTCAAAAGGACATGTGGAATCACAACAACATACTACTATGGAAGAAACAAGGATCTAAATTCGTAAATAATGCAAGATCAGATGTGCATTAACCATATACAAGCATATATAAACAACTACACAAGAATATGGAAGTAAACAAGAATAGCTTTATTCAGATGAAAAGTAGCAAGAAGATTACAACCATGTGCTCTGACCCAGGATCATCCTCCAACTAAGAATCCCTTCTTCAAGTCAAGCAAAGCTATATAACCCAACGCTTGTGAATGTACACCAGAATACCAACAACACTTCTCTATAAGATACAAAATTCGAGCCTCCTGGATCTCTGTGATGAGGGATCCATATATAGATGATTACAGAGAGGTGAGTCATATTTTGGGATCTGGATTAGTGTCCTCTCTCTGATAGTTCCTGCTTTCACTTGGAGAATGATGATCTCTTACTCATTCCTCGTCGAAAATTGAGTGGCAAGTGTCAGAGGGGAAGCTTCTCGAAGATTCCATGATCTTCCACCTCGCATTTTTGTCCCTACCATTTGTCCATTCCCGACCATCGCACCCTATAGAGGAGAAAAACAATATGCATCACACCCTGTACAACTCGATCCATGTGAAAAATGTTCTGGAGTCGAACATGGAAAGACATCGCCTGATTACCAGCCAATGATGTAAGTTGTTAACAGGCGCGAGAGGAATCACCAATAATGACAATGCCCCTCAAGGTACTACAGTACAATTCATGTGGTGTGAAAAGGGACTTGGCGTCGAACGCCATGTAAAATCTCTCAGTCGAAGGACATTGATGTAAACCTATCGCCGAAAGTGAGAAACTTGCCATTGAGGCATGCAAGCTTCAAAGTACTGAAAGGGTTGTTCCTAAGTCAACTTCTTAGATAATGAGCTGATGTCGACAAGAAGTGACCCACCGCAGGAGGGCCTTAATGAATCCCACATCAACGACATGAAACGAAGAAAATGATTTTGGAGGTGAAAACAAACTAATGATATAGGGTTTAGTGTTAGGATATTCCGACACATAGGAAATAATTAAGTTCAACTTGGTCTAGTATAGTGTGAGGTATAGAGTTAGGTAAACTGTGTTTCTTTACCGTTGTACATTTTGTAACTTACAATCTGACGGTCACGATATGTAGTGATCCGACGGTTCATTCTCTCCTCGGTATTACCGACACTTGATCCGTGGCTTGACATCCGATTGGTCCATGAATTCTATTTAAAGCGCATGGAGGGTCATTTGTAGGTTAACCGTGCATGAGAGAAGCTTATGTAAATTTTCATTCTTTTATTAATAAATTGCCTGTAGTAGCCACGTTGGCGCAGGCCGTGGATTGTTTTCCTCTCTGAGGGTTTTAACCACGTCAAAATACTGGTGTATTGATCTGTGATCTATTTGTGAGCGGTGTCCTTTTGGTGTTCTGTCTGAGGAACTTACCCTGTAAATTCTTACAATATGGGCATACGAGTGTAAGACCTTGTTTGGCATCGGTATCACGTAGATAATTCTTGGAGTATATAGTTGATAGCAAAGTTTAAAGTGGCTAATATTAGGGTAAACGTAGGTCAAAGAGTGATATTTTTTAGGTCCACATTGGTGGTTTTCGGTGATGGTTTCTACACGTGATTTTGGTGGCTATTAGGATATTTAGAGACTAGAGTTAGTTAATTTCAACTTGGTTTAATATGTCTATTAAGTAAAATTGTTTTTCTTAGTGGGTTTTCCAATTCATTTTCTAAAAATCAAGGCTTTTTGGAGATAAATCTCCAAAAGAGGCTTCAACATTCACAAAGAATTCTAATTCCTTGTTTGTAAATAATCTTAGATTCTTTAATTATTATAGAAGGTATGAGTTCTAGTTTTAGAAAAGTTGTGGATAGGAAATATTTTGTCCATAAGGAAAAAACTAATTTACCTTGAAAGGTATGAGAGATTTAGGGAATAAATCATGGGAGCTTCATGGGATAAATCATGAGAGCTTTATGGAATCAATTAGGGATCGATTTATGGATGTAGAAAAACCTGTCATTCTAGTAACTTTGCATTTAATAATTGTAATTCTACAGGAAAAGCTAATGCCAAATGAATGTGTAATCAGGCTATAGAGAGTGAATAGAGAGAAGCAATGTTTCCGATTATTTGTATGTACATGATTTATTGAATGAAAGTGATTGAACACATCCTTATGCTCATGATTATCTCTGTGTATTTGTGAATGGATAGTTCCAACATTTGTGTGTAATCAAGAATTTAAGCAGAGTTTTAGTTCCACGTGAATATTCAAATTGATAATAGATTGAGTTTAAACTTTGTCATGAATGAATGGTACCAACCTAGTGAGAGACTAAAGAAAATTTTAATAGTATAAGAATTATGTGCATGTTTAGATGATTCTGTGTGTAAATGAAGTTGAATTAAAATCAGTAATTCATGTAATTAAAGTTGGGTTTCTATGTGATAAAGCCCTGTAGAACAAGAAGGAGACTAGTTGACATATACATATGTCTATGTGTGCGAGATATATAGAAAATTCTTTTTGAAGACTTAGAGGGATCAAACTAATTTAGGTAATTTGAGAATTGAGTTTTCTGTATACTAGAAAATCATAGAAATGGAAAATGAGGATTTTTATAAGTCTTGTAATGATTGAAGTGTTGTAATGCCATTTTGAGAAACAAAATCTATCAAGTTAAATCATGATCAAGGCATAGTACTCTAGTGAAATTTAGAGATTGCGTTGATGAAGTTATGTGGGACTGAATTGTAGGAAAATATATTTTCTTGCATTAGTGTTTCTTTAGTATGCATTGGTTGCATTATCATCCTAGGGTCACTATATATTCTAGACATAGAGTCATTTAATGACTCATACTATCCAAGACATTAGCTATTATTGATGAGTGGTTTGACACCCAATTAATCCATGACCTACACTAAGGGTGATGGTTGAGGCAAATTGTGAGAACTCTATTATATAAAATACTTTTATTTTGCTTTAATAAAATTTCCTTTAAGTGGCCACCTTGCTCTCAAAATTTATGTCACAAAATTTTAACCAAATAAAAATACTAGAATTGTGGTTTTTGATACGATTGTGTAAGTGATTATAGAGGGTGTTCATGTGTATGGAAAACCCTGTTTACCCCAAAAGTGTACAGTGAAATTAAAGCTTCTAAATTAAAAGTAACAAAAAACTAAGCTAAATTGAAAGCAGGACTAAATTTAAGCCATATGATAACAATAGCTTTAGCTTTATTATTGACAATTTTTTTTGCCAATTAAATTTTATGATAATAATAATATATATTATATATATATATATATATATATTATTATTTCTCACTTATTTTACTAGTTGTAATAATAATAAAAAATTAAAAGTGTATTTTATATTTGTTAAATGTAACTTTGTGAAATTTGAAAGGTGTGATTAATGTTCAATTTAGGGACGCCCTTCACTATGACTGTCATTTCTTTATTCTTACAAAGCTTCTATCTGCTCCTCTAATTAAAAAGCCCGATACGCCTCTCGTGTATTATTCGATATTTTGACAAAACGTGACACCATAGGTATATAGGTCACTAGACATTGAACATAAATAAATAACCATATCAAACCCTGTTAATTTCATTACCCGCACATATGTTGTCGAAATTCGAAAAGTTAATGAAGAATTATTTGGGGGTGAATTATGTTTAAGGACACGCATCTGCGGTGGTTTTAGCTGAAAATGCAACCAAGAAATGCGTTAAAAGTATTTCGCAATCATGCCAAGACAGCTAAAGAGCTTCCAGTGATTGAAAGATGGAATCGGTTGTTGAATCATAATTAGCTTGCACTTTTAAATTATTCTTAACATTCTTGTTCTCCTACTGCTAGCCGTTTTTAATTACCAGTGTTTCCCTGCTATGAATAATGGCCGCCATGAATACTCCTTTTTACTATTAATGTTAACCTAAGGAAACAAGGTTAAAACCAAAGAAACCCATTTGAGAATTAATATCAAATAATGGTAATGTCATTCCCGGAATTCATCTCATACGTAACACATTTCATTGCATAAAATCATCTTACAGGTAAACACATTACATTCCATATAATATTCTTACACGTACAGGTAAGTATAATACGCATCTCTAAGAATCTAGGACCTTGAAGAATTTGATATAATATTCTTACACGTACAGTTAAGTACAATACGCATCTCTAAGAATCTGATAACATAAGGACCTTGAAGAATTTGATTCTTCTGTCGGAAGATTCTACATATAGAGAATTATAAATGATCTAAACGAAAACGTAGATAGAAGAAAACTTAGGTAGATAGATAGAAGACTCGGTACGTAAATAAAAGCAAACGTAGATAGAAGAAAACTTAGTATATAGAAGGCTCGGTAACCCTGACGGGAATGGCTTCCCCATGGAACAAAATTGTCACAGACCAGGGGTTTCATCGTGCCCTATTCCTGGACTATGACCCACAGGAAAAACCACAGCGCCATCGTTCTTTGTTGTCTTACTATTCTCATAATTTTCATAAGGGGAAGGGTCTTTTGCCTTCTGAACAATTTCATGACCAGCTCTCGCCAACTTGTTATTCCCAGCAACGTCGTTGCCAAGGACAACGCCCTCATTCCCTTCGCCGTTCACACTCAGGGGACTGCGGTTATTTAATACCACAGCGTTATATGAGTGCATAAACCGAGCGTCGCTCCATGCAAAGGCGTCAACAAGAAGCAAGAGCAGAAGTATAACAACAACAATTCGAGCCTTCATTTTTGAATGAATACTGAGAATCTACCACCTTGCAAGTGATCGAAGTACTACAGAGCTTCTTCGAAAGAGAATCCACGATCGGATCATCAAAGAGAAGAAATGCCCTTATGTCGAATTGGCTGAGCTCTTAACGGTGCTATATATAGATATTTCTCCCATAGTTTTGCATTAACGTAAACATAGATGTTGTACCACAAA
>APFE030949144.1:0-13081 GCA_000404065.3 Pinus taeda | reverse complement strand
TGACGTAAATAAATTTTAATTTTTAAACTAGAGTTCTAGATAAGTCCCATTAATTTTTTTATTACATTTATACATTAATTTTTAAAATGTTTGAGCTTTTGGGAATTTTTTTTTTAATAATAATTATAACTGTTTGAGAGTAGATTTTTTGGGTAAGATTTATACATAGTACATATAAATTCATTCATTTCACCCATACATTTAATGTTGTTCACAAAAAGCAAGCCTCCAACACTAATTTTTTCACATAAACATGTCAACCATCTTCTTGTTTGAGAGTCTATGTCATCCATATCCTCATAATAATTACGAGGACTAAAAAACTTAGCTGCATTAAAAATAGGTAAATCTGTGAACCTTGCATTTAAAGAGTCAATCACCTTCATTACAAAATCCTTTCCCAGCGTAATGCAATCATCTAGTGTCCCTGATCTTTGTGTCTTTGGCAAACTCTCAAACCTCAATTCATGTACATGTACTATACCTGTGCAATCTGCAAACTCAAGAGTTCCTTGTTGTGTTTTATTTAAGAAGGATGATGTATGCATTGCACCTGCCCCAAATGTGCCTCTTAGAAATCGCTTATGAAGCACGCTAATAGTGATATCCAAAGTTTTTCCAATAGATGTAATGTCGACATGATCCTCTTGAAACTTTTGATTCAGCTTATTTAATTCAATAAGCACATCTACAAGTAAGTGGATGCAAAATTGAACTTGAAATATTGTAGACATTTCATACATTTTTTTCTCCACTAACTCCCAGTCCCTTAACAAAGCAGGCATGAGCTTAACGAGTCTTTCCATGACGTTTCCTCTAGAAAGCCATCTAATATGATGAATTTGTAACACTTTTAGCCTTGTGATTTGAAATGACTCCATTAGCTCTTTCAATTATCCATGTCTTGTAGTAGATTTCCCTAACCATGAATAGATCTTGTTTGCAAACTTATCAATAGCTTGCAACTCTTCAAAATAAGATGAAGTATCATTAGCTGCTAATGCTTTTCGATGAGCTATACAGTGGATATCTACTAAATGAAGGGCATGTCGACAAAGCTTAGTAGATAAACCTTCACGAATGCCCCTCATGGATGATGCTCCATCAGATCCAAATCCAACTAACTTTGTCATGGATAGATTCATGTCTGCTAAAAGAAATGTCACAGCATCATACATAGACTGTGATGTTCCATCCCTAACTTGTAGCAATTGTATGAATTTTGTAGCACATGGACCTCTTCCTTCATTGGTCAAATATGTAATATAAATAATCAAATGTTGCACCATAGTCCAATCAGTGCTTTCATCAACTAAAAGTGAGTAATATGGACTTTGGAAAATCTCATCCTTTAATCTTTTCCAATATACCTCCTTAACAGCTTCTAGAAAGTCTTTTCCAGATGTTGTATTTGTATATGATGGGTATTCATCTGTTAGAGCCATGTGAGGAGTGTTTTTATACCTATTCAAGTCACAAATTGGCTTATATACTTCCAAAGGTAAATCATGTATTGCAAAAAGATACATGTTCTCAATAACTGATATAATTCCCTCTTTCTGAGCATCAACCATTAGTTCTACATGTTTTCTAATTGGAAGAGTACTCCATTTACTTTCTCCCTCTACAAGTTGCAAAGAAAATTTATGAGCCTCTGATGTTGCATGGATGTTTAAAGCACTAACTTGAAGGCTTGTGCTTCAATCTTTAGCAAATGGAGTTTACCTTTTAAATTTTACACACCATGAACATTTTATCTTTTCAACACCATTAAAATCTTTTACAGCATAAGCCCATGGAAATCTCAACTTCCATTTAGACTTGAATGTTCTTTTGTACCTCTTGGATGTTGGTTCCTCTTCAAGAAGTTCTGCACTATCTGATTCATGGTCCTCATCCGCATGATCATATACTTCATTTTCAGAAATATGTGGTTGATTAGAACATTGAGAGATACCAAATGCATCAGAAAGTGAAAGTTGTTTCAGATCCTTTTTGGGGTGACCAAGAGGTGGCATTTTATACCTATAGTCAACAAAACAAGAAATATAAAAATACATAATACTATTTGAAAATAAGACAATATATAACAAATTCATATGAAAACTAATGAAAACCAACAAATATATCTCACACACATAGGTCTGTTGATCATTGAAAATTAAAATTAACATTGATATTCATGGAAGGCTATGCACATTGCTATCACCAAAATGAAATTTCTTCTATAACAAGGAATATCTCAAATTGTTTTTTAGTACTTGTAATGTAGAAGGCATCACGATTCACAAGGACAACAATCACAAAAAAAAGGGGATGCAAAAAGCACACCAGCAGTTGGCAGTTCGAGTGGGGCAAGTCTATGCAACATGTGTCATGTATGGATACTTCTTGAGAAGAGTTCACAAACACTTCCAACTAGAGAAGAGCATTAAGATGCTTCCTTTTGTCTCAAATGAAGAAAGTGATTCTCAACAGTTGAATTACACCCACCCAGAATTAGAAGGTAGAAATTAGCAAGAAAATTCAGCTGTACAAGGTGGTGTGGCTGGATAATAAATAATGAATAAAAATCGCACATGATTATCTCCCAACACTGCTAACACCAGATGATTAGGATAGCCATGAATATTAACATGCATGGTTCCATGATTGTTATGTATGCTAACAACTACATACGGTTGAGAGTGGAGGTGGGCAACTAGAAGTCCAAATTTCAATTCTCAACAACTGTACATTTCAATGTTATGGTTCTAATTACATCACACATAAAATTATAGACATGCATGTGTTTACATTTCAATGTTATGGTTCTAATTACATCTCAAATAAAATTACAAACATGAAAGAGTGTGCATTTCAATTGTTTCAAATACTCTTATTGTGTGTTTTGCTTTAGGAAAATAAAAACAACAAATGCCTCTATCTCTCTCTCTGAGTTGTTACATGCCTTTATTAGTGGAATATTTTTATTCATCTATTTATCCTTCTTTTATACAGTAAAAAAAATACATTAAACAATGTACATATGTTTCAAATCATTCCATTGCATCTCAAGTCAACTTGTTATAATGAACATAATATTGACTAGTCAACACATATAAACATATTATCACATGACATTGTAAAGCCATCACTCATTCTATCTTATTAATTATTATTGTCCTATATGCATTTATATCTATTGTTTTTTGTATGTTGTATTTCTCTATAATAAATTAACATTATTCATTTCACTATTGCAAACTTGTGATATTAGATGTCTCTAGGATTAAAATATAGGTAGATATACTTTGATCAATGTCATTATTGTATAGGGATTTAAACAATATTTTGATTGATTGAATAACTTCCAATTTTTTTATCCTTCAAAATGCTTGTTTATATTTTTGTCAAAATAAATAAAGTGAATGAAAATAATCAATTCAATCACTGTGAGTTTTTTCTAGTGTAATTAAATTGCTTTGTATATCATGACCAAAAACTTGTGTTTCTACTCTAAAATATAGCATTTTAAATTTCCTTGTTTAATTTAAAAAGATATAAAAAAATTATTTTCTTACTTCTTGATTTATAAAATTGAAATCCATATTACATTTAGTAAAAAAGATGATTGACATATTTTAAAAAAAAAATTGTTGTTAAATCTTTTCCAGTTACATCTTATTATTCTCTTTTTACTCGTTATTCTTCTATGTTCATTTCATTAACTAAACTTTTATGTTTAAAATAAGTTACTATGAGAGACAATTGACTGTAAATCACTTTACCCTTAACTTTATTGGCAATGAAATTTGATAATCTTTCAATTTTTGTTCCCCTTAAATATCTTATATTGTGCTATTATTAAATCAATCTATGTATTACTTTGGTCTAGCTTCATGAATTAGAGTTTGGGATACATAATTCATTTGGGATACAATGCTAATGAAATTGATAATCTTTCAATGTTTGGTCCATTTAAATCTCTTATATTGGGCTATTATTAATTCAATCAATGTATCGCTTTGGTCCCGTTCACCAATTAGACTTCGGGATATTATGTTTTAGAGCATACATTCATAGTCAGCACAAATGTATGAGCAAAATTAATGGCTACTCATTTGAAATTATTATTAATTCTTATAAATTGAATCAATTAAGCTTAATTGCAACTAGGAGAATGAGGTGTTTTTGCATTTGAATTGAATTAACTAAATGTATGAATTATGTGTCTAAATTAAAATGAGTATGAAAATTTTAAAGACTGAAAATTTTCTTCAAATTGAAGATTGAAAATTTGAAGGATGGAAAAAAATTTCAAGTTTAAAAATGTTAGAAAATCTTATTAATCCTCAATATTAAGCAAAAAAATGTTTAGCAATATTTTTGTAAGAATACAATTTTTTTTTAATTATTTTATAGTCTCTAAATTAGTATAAAATTTAGGTGAACCATTTTTAGAATAAACGGAAATTGGCAAATCTTTTTTTTTTGTTGAAAACCATGGAAAATTAGCTCACTTGGAAACATTGGCCCCTATAACTTTCCTTGAAAAACAAAAAAAAATCAGCTGCCTTTAATGTCAATATTACAATAATAAAAAAAAATCATTTGAATACATTACAAATATATCATAGATTCATCTTAACCTAGTCCAAAATTATATCATAGATTCATCTTAACTTAGTCCAAAATTATCACCAATATATTATTAGGCATTAAGCTAATTCTATAATATTAACAAAATATTCATATAAAATAAAAAAATTAACAAAAATTAAACAAAAATTAAAAAAGCCTCTGTATTTTTTAAATAACTAATTTATAACAATATTTTAATAAAACTAAAATTTTAAACAAAAACATTACTCTCATACATATTTATTTAATTATATACTTTTATATTTATATATATAATAAATAGGAAAATATAATTAATAACATATTTGTAACATCCCATTAAAAAAAATCACGTAATATAATGCTATTTGTGATGTCTTCTTGTTCTGGTAACTCTCTATTGATATATCGTGAAAATTTTATATAATATTTCTGAGTGAAAGGAGATGAATAAACTAATGGGCATATATCAAACTATGATTTGAACTAAATTCCGTCTCATTATATTGTTACAATCTCAATTTAATGGAACAGATTGAAATCACCTCTATTCAGTGATTATGCCAAATGCACGATATAGTCATTGTAAATGGCCAGTTACAAGGACCAACTCTTTTTTAATCAACGGGGACACTGTGGGATTCCACTATTCACTAGTTTGTCTCTGCTCTCGTATTTTGGACATCCCTTAATTGGAATATGGTGATTTAATCTTTGGTGAAGTTAATTTAATTCAAATTCACCGGCCAGATTTTTGGAGATTCAATTTCTTATTTTAACTACACATTTCTGAAATATTTTATTCAATTCAAAATATTTCTGGTATGAAGGTCTCTATCAAGCAACTAGTTCCTAGCATGATATAGCAAAAGCAAAATGTCTGTCCCGATTGTAGTGGCTAGTGTAAAAAGAACAAAGTTGTTCAAGACAAGAAAGTACTAAAGGTACACGTCGAGAAGGGACTGCAGTGGGAAGTTGGAACTCGGAAGTGTACTAGTGAAAATACTCCTGGTATTGGAGGTAGTTAAGAATGAACCTAGTGGAGATAGTCCATATAATTAAAAGGAAAATGATGTTTCCTTCCTAAAATGTCTTTTATTCAGTGCACACAAACTCTCAATTCAAATGCCAGCCTTTATACATAAGTCTCATCTGAAGGCGGCGTCAATCAATTGAATTGAAAGTGGAAGATACAGTTAAAATGAGAAGGACGATTCATTTTCATATTGGCTGACACATGTTCATCACAAAGACATTTAGATGCCAACCCTTATTTCATATAATTAATCTGAAGCAGGCCATTACTTGTGAGTGGGGTAAGTCTGTAAAGCTTCAGCTTTATTTTTACCCGGCAATTTTAATGAGATTGTGATGAATAAGCAGGGAAATGACTGAGACGACATATGTACATTATTCTCTCTGAAAATTATATGCTTTTGAAAGAAACCAATCCCCATATTACTTGGTACCATCACTGCTGCGTGGACAAAGGACAGTCTTTCAGGGTGAAGCTGATGAAGCATCGGACACTGGACACTGTAACTAGGGACATTGTTTTTGTATTGCAATTGAAAGATCACTCTAAGTTACATTATGACATGCATTTCCTCAACTAAACTGTCAATACTCATCTACCAGAAACCGACTAATTTCTTCAAACTCTACAAGGGACTAACAAGATTGCTCCTTTCTCCATTACTGTTTATTTTAGTTATTGATGGTCTGAGCAGAGGCATTCTGTTGGCTAAAGAAAATGGACTAATTGAGAGATGAGGGGTAATAAGAACAACTGGTATTTCACATCTCATGTTTGTGGATGACCTGTTGTTTTCTAGAAAAATAAAGTAAGCAAACTACAAGCATTCCACAACATACTTTCCAGATTTGGGGTGGCATCTAGAATTATTATGAAAAAAGATAAATTTGTTCTCTGATTACTAGTATCTTGCCTCCAAGTCACTAGCACATTTACTAACACTAATACAAGTAACTCATTCAGAAATTAGGAATATGAAAACATATCAGGAATTGAGAATCCGCAAACAAATAAAATCCAGTACGTTAGGAAACCTGTGGAATGCGCTCATCTCCAAGCATAAATTGTGCTTAAACCTTGCTTGATAGGAGCTCCTCTCCAAGCATAAACTGTGCTTAAACCTTGCTTGAGAGGTGTTTGCTGAATCATAAATCTATGCTCCTCTCCAGCTTAAATCGTTGTCAAACCTTGCTTTGGGCAGCGTTCAAGCACAACCCAATACATGACCCATATTAATATCTAGTGGCTCTCAATTGAAACTACCAAATGAAATGGTACTAAAGGGTAATTGTGAAATAATAATTAATAAGAACTTGGATCATATGCATAACTAGAAAAAACAACTCAAAAAGAAACTGTTGTTTTTTAAATGGGAGCAACTTAGAAACTGCCAAATGTAATGGTATAAAAAGGTAATTTTGACATAATAAATAATAAAAACTCGCATCATATGCACAATTAAAAAAAACAACTCAGAAAGAAACTATTATTTTTGAAATGGAAGTTTCTCAAAATTTAAGTTTTCACAT
Source organism: Pinus taeda (assembly GCA_000404065.3). Classification (NCBI taxonomy): domain Eukaryota; kingdom Viridiplantae; phylum Streptophyta; class Pinopsida; order Pinales; family Pinaceae; genus Pinus; species Pinus taeda. The sequence goes on along the minus strand of APFE030949144.1, from coordinate 5,914 downwards.
GAAGGAAATCCCCAAATTCAACATTCTTAAAATTTTAATTCTAAAAAAAATGAAATTTAGAAAAAGTTGAAAATTAAACAGCCCTTCTTAAAAAGTTTAAAATATTATTCCAATTTTTTTTTAAATGACAAAAATCATATTTTAAATTTTTTTTGACGTGTAAAAATGGCTCCTTACTTCTCTGACGTGCCAGACGCCCAAGAGCTCTGACGTATTCAATTTTGAACACTTTTAGGTCCGCACATGTGTTTTAATTTAGTTTTTATTAACCTATTTTAACCCTGCTTACCGTGGACCAATTAAAATAAAAAAATTGAAGTGAAATCGAGGATAAAAGAAGAAAGACAAAAAGCACAAATCTAAACTGAAAAAGGCAACAGAAAAAGGAAAAAAACATAAATCTAAATAGAACGTATCGAGAAAAAAAATAGAAAGTATGGAAAAAAGCAAAAATGAAAACGTGGGGGTGCTTTTTGGACTTGGTGAGCGGACTCATTTTCCACGCATAATATAAGCCTTTGGCCTCGCATAAGTATCCGTTGAAAGAGGGTCTATATATACATTCATTCAATTTCACAGAATTTCAAACATATTTTCTCCTCCTCCCTCCTTTATCCACGGCCAGGATGTCTCTGTGTGGTATGGTGTGCTCCCTCTATCCATGGCCTTATTATGTCTGCAAGGTTGGCTGTCTCTGTGCGGTATGGTGTTTGGCTTACTATGTCTGCCAGATTGGCTGTGTCTGTGTTTGAGTCTTTGTGTTGTATGGTGTTTGAGTTTGTCTGTGTTTGAGTCTCTGTGTTTTATGGTGTTTGAATTTGTCAGTGTGTTTGCGTTATGTGGGTTTATGCGAGAGAGGAGGAAGAGGGAATTCGTTTTGTAACATTTCTCGGAGAAAACAACTTCAAGGGCAGGGCAATTGGATTTGGTTCATCCCTTGGAGTTACTGAAGGTTTCTGACATTCAGGTATATTTCATCTGATCTCTGGTATGAGAAGCAATTTCTTTATTATCTACTTTCTTTCCATTTACATTGAAATTTCCTTGTGATGAAGATAGCAACCACCACATTTGAACTATTTTTATTTGTTGCTATTATTTCTTCTCCTCTCTGTTATGAGAAGCAAATTCTTTATTATGGACCTTCTTTCCTTTTGTACTGAAATTTCTTTTCTTGCGATGAAGATAGCAATCGCCATTTTAACTCTGCTTTATTTGTTGTTGCTATAGCAATCGTCATTTGGACTTTGTTTTATTTGTTGTTGTTATTGTTCAAACCCTGCTTTAATGTACAATTCCAGTTATGTCTAAATGGTTCCATCTCTGTTCAAACCCTATTCCAATCTATAACTTCGGGTATGCAGAGATGGCTCTAGCTCTTTTCCTCTCAGTGATTTAACTAGGTTTACTAAATATAGCTTCTCGTTAACCCAAATTCTGGGTGTCTAACATATTTGATTTTCCATTAATCATATTGCATCATCATTAAATCAAGTTTTACGTTTAACCGAACTATGTGGCCTTCCTTGGGAATGACTGTTTTTCTTCCATTAGATTAACCCTAATTTATTAATTTCTTAACTAATTTATGAAGCCTGTTTACCCTGTGTTTAGCAGTTAGTCTCTCCAATTCATTGATTTGCTTCCTCTGTAAGTTGAAATGCATGTTCTGCTCTACTTGTCTTGTTTTGGCTAATAGGAATGAAAAGCTTATTGCAGATGGGTGCACTTGTAGTATGGTCTTTTCAGCCTCGTCACCATAAAGACTACCATCTTCATTAATTTCCTTAAATTCAGGCTTTTTCTTGATGCATATTGGTTTGAGAAACTTGAGGTCTAGCTGGGAATCATTTTTGGAAAGCTTGAGGTCATCAGATCTAGTATCCTCGCCCCCCCACCTCGGCTGCTGGGTTCTAAGCAGTGCTTACTCCTCCTGCCAGCATTACCAGGCACATTGCCATGCCCTTTTTCATTAACTTGGATTTGCATATCAATTTCTGTCTTCTTGGTCTCTGGGATCTCCGTCTTTTTATCAAATCTGCTTGAATTTCCAATTGGGTGATAATCTCATTCTCTGGAATCTGTCTTTTGACATCTCTGTCTTCTTATCAAATCTTCTTGGGAATCATTTTTGGAAAGCTTGAGGTCATCAGATCTAGTATCCTCGCCCCCCCACCTCGGCTGCTGGGTTCTAAGCAGTGCTTACTCCTCCTGCCAGCATTACCAGGCACATTGCCATGCCCTTTTTCATTAACTTGGATTTGCATATCAATTTCTGTCTTCTTGGTCTCTGGGATCTCCGTCTTTTTATCAAATCTGCTTGAATTTCCAATTGGGTGATAATCTCATTCTCTGGAATCTGTCTTTTGACATCTCTGTCTTCTTATCAAATCTTCTTGGGAATCATTTTTGGAAAGCTTGAGGTCATCAGATCTAGTATCCTCGCCCCCCCACCTCGGCTGCTGGGTTCTATGCAGTGCTTACTCCTCCTGCCAGCATTACCAGGCACATTGCCATGCCCTTTTTCATTAACTTGGATTTGCATATCAATTTCTGTCTTCTTGGTCTCTGGGATCTCCGTCTTTTTATCAAATCTGCTTGAATTTCCAATTGGGTGATAATCTCATTCTCTGGAATCTGTCTTTTGACATCTCTGTCTTCTTATCAAATCTTCTTGGGAATCATTTTTGGAAAGCTTGAGGTCATCAGATCTAGTATCCTCGCCCCCCCACCTCGGCTGCTGGGTTCTAAGCAGTGCTTACTCCTCCTGCCAGCATTACCAGGCACATTGCCATGCCCTTTTTCATTAACTTGGATTTGCATATCAATTTCTGTCTTCTTGGTCTCTGGGATCTCCGTCTTTTTATCAAATCTGCTTGAATTTCCAATTGGGTGATAATCTCATTCTCTGGAATCTGTCTTTTGACATCTCTGTCTTCTTATCAAATCTTCTCGGGAATCATTTTTGGAAAGCTTGAGGTCATCAGATCTAGTATCCTCGCCCCCCCACCTCGGCTGCTGGGTTCTAAGCAGTGCTTACTCCTCCTGCCAGCATTACCAGGCACATTGCCATGCCCTTTTTCATTAACTTGGATTTGCATATCAATTTCTGTCTTCTTGGTCTCTGGGATCTCCGTCTTTTTATCAAATCTGCTTGAATTTCCAATTGGGTGATAATCTCATTCTCTGGAATCTGTCTTTTGACATCTCTGTCTTCTTATCAAATCTTCTTGGGAATCATTTTTGGAAAGCTTGAGGTCATCAGATCTAGTATCCTCGTCCCCCCATCTCGGCTGCTGGGTTCTAAGCAGTGCTTACTCCTCCTGCCAGCATTACCAGGCACATTGCCATGCCCTTTTTCATTAACTTGGATTTGCATATCAATTTCTGTCTTCTTGGTATCTGGGATCTCCGTCTTTTTATCAAATCTGGTTGAATTTCCAATTGGGTGATAATCTCATTCTCTAGAATCTGTCTTTTGACATCTCTGTCTTCTTATCAAATCTTCTTGAATTTCCAATTGGGTGATGATCTGAATCTTAGCATCATTCTCACTTCTTTCTTCTTCTTGTGCCTAGTTCGTGCGATTCTTGAAGATGGACGTGACCACTCTCTCAATGGGTTTAGAGTGGCCCCACACGTGACCAACAAACCATTCACAGAACCGAACCAATGGGTTTGGAGTCGAATCTGTGACCAACAGAAATGAGTAGTCACGCTCTGCACACTGCCAGCTGCTCTTAGAATTACATTAGATTAACCTCATTGCTATCCAATCCCTCCTCTTTCTCTTTCACTGATAAATCATTAGACGGTTTGGACCTCTTAAATATCTCCTACAGTCATAGACGTGAGCTCTGTTCTATTCTGGCTAATGTTACTACCTGGTCAAACCCTACCCCAAGTTACAACTCACGCACAAATGTGTTTTAATCTTGGTTTTTATTAACCCATTTTACTCATGCTTATATTAAATTTATAGGTACACGCAGATTGTTATGATTGAGTTTTTATTAAAACAATTTATAGGTATACGCAGATTGTTACAATTGAGTTTTTATGATCAATTAATTTCAATTACAATTAGAATAAAATTAAGAAAAGTTGATTGAGCTGAGAGGCTCAGTGATTTTATTGTCCATCTTCAAAATTGAAAAGTTGAAATTTTGCTTATCTCAACCCAATTAAAAAAAATAAAAAAAAAATAACTATAAAAATTATTTAAATAATGTCTGCTGTTAAAAAAAAATTAGACGGAAAGAAATTGGATTCAATTATATGGTTTATATTTTCTATTATTAGGATAGATCCCTGCTTGATTAATCTCTACTTTGATCATCTACAAAAGCAAGTCAAAATTCTGTAAAAAGAATTCTTTGGTCATCTACAAAAGCAAGTCAAAATTCTGTAAAAAAATAAAGAGAAATAAACAATAAATTGAAATTGAAAAAGCCCATAAAAAGTATTTTAAAAAAGGCAAGGATAAAAATGGGTGTGCCTTTAGGATTTGGAAAGCGGACTCATTTTACATTGGATAAGGTGAGCCGTTGGTTATTGGTATCACAGAATTTCAAACATATTTCACTCCCTCCCTCCTTTATCCATGGCCTGCTGTCTGCAGGGTTGGCTGTCTACAGTGTCTTTTCTAGTATGTCCGCGAGGTTGGCAGTCTCTGTGCCTCCCTCCTTTATCCATGGCCTGCTGTCTGCAGGGTTGGCTGTCTACAGTGTCTTTCCTAGTATGTCCGCGAGGTTGGTAGTCTCTGTGTGGTGTGGTGTTTGGCTTAACATCTGAGTCTGTATAATGTGTTATTGAGTCATGTAGGTTTATCCGCGAGAGGAGGAAGAGGCAGCTATGTTTGTATTATTCCTGGGAAGGAACAACTACAAGGGCATGACAATTGGATTTGGTGTATGGCAATTGGATTTGGTTCATCCCTTGGAATTACTTAAGGTTATCATTTCATATGATCTCTGGTATGAGAATCAATTTATTTATTATACCTACTTTCTATTTGTTTGTATAGAAATTGTATGGTTCAAACTCTGCTCTGATGTATCAAACCCTATTCCAATCCAATGTATAACTTCATATATGCGGAGATGGCCCATCTCTTTTCCTTTCGGTGATCTAACTGGATTTAATAAATACAGCTTCTATTAACCAAATTTGGGATGTTTAACGTATTTGATTTTCTATTAATCATATTGCATCATCATTAAATCAAGTTTTACCTTGAACCGAACTATGTGAGTATAAGTCGTCTTACTTAGGAATGGCTGGTAATTTTCCATTAGATTAACGCTAATTTAGTCAGCGTGTTTCTTAATTAATTTAAGAAGCCTTTTTTAACCTGTCTTTATCAGTTAATCCTTCGGGTTCATTAATTTTCTTCCTTTGCAAGTTTAACTGCATGTTCTGCTCTGCTCTACTCTGTCTTGCTTTGCCTAATAGGAATCAAAAACTTATTGCAGGTGTGTGGACTTGAACTATGCCCCTTTTAGCCTCGTCATCATAAAGACTGATGAGTGACTTCATCAATTTTCTTCAATTCAGGCTTTTTCTTGATGCATATTGGAAGCTGGGAACCATTCTTGGAAAGCTTGAGGTCATCAGATCTAGGATCCTAGGCCCCATCTTCGAATGCTCGGTTTTGAGCAGTGCTTACTCCACCTGCAAGCATTACAGGGCACATTTCCATGCCCTTTTTCATTAGCTCGGATTGCATATCATTTTCTGTCTTCTTGGTCTCTGGGATCTTTGTCTTTTCATTAAATCTGCTTGAATTTCCAATTGGCTGATCAATATCAATCTTAACGTCATTTTCACTCCTTTGTGCTTCATGTTTGTGCAATTCTTGAAGATGAACGAGGCCGGGCATGTAGCCAACAAACAAATCCCAGAACCGAACCAC
>APFE030949114.1:0-13951 GCA_000404065.3 Pinus taeda | reverse complement strand
TCAAGCTTCAGAGGTGCATATGACAAATTGGTTGAGAACTTCTTTGCATTTATCTTTCATGTGATATTGGAGATTGATCCTCCCTGCATGACTGATCAAGTGGATTCATTATGGGATATCGCGGATTGGTTTGCAGTGCTTGAGAGGACATACATCAAATGTTTTGGTTGTCAGATATCGCCTCATATCATGTCATGATATGTGACCAATGAGGTGGTCATGTAGGAAGCGGAAAATCAATTGGACAAGGGATTGTTAGGATTTATTCACAAGAGGAAGAAAGCCCCTTGGCCCACCTTCCCGTTGAGGATTGAATTATATGAGTTGAATATCCATAAGGTAGAAATATCATAGATATAGGAGTTGGGTCGCCTACACTTCACCACTAAGGATTTTCATGGATATGGTCCGAGGAGAATATGAAGGAAACATTGTGAAAGGATCGGTCATAGTATGGGGTATTCTTTGATATCTATAGTATAATATGAGAAGATAAAGAACTAGTACAATCCAAACATGAAGGCACATCCAAGGATGGAAACTAGTTCACCCCAAGATCCACCAACTCAAGACTTGCATGTGCAAGAGGAAGAATAGATAACTCCTCGAGCAAGGAAATTAGCTCCTAAGAAAAGGATCAAATATGATTCGTCGGACAAGAGCAGCATAAAGTGGAAAGTTGATCCTAGGAACATAAGAGTTATTCAAGGAGAACATGAGAGGACAGAAGAAAATGAAGAAGAGTAGAAGGCATAGTAGGATGAGTTTGTTCAAAATCAACAAGAAGAAGAGGAGGAGAGGAAAATGATAAAATAAGAACAACAGAGGTAGTCCCAAGAGGAAGAAGCGACACAGATATTGGAAGAAGAACATTTGACTCAATAAATAGAAGAGGAAGAGTTGGAGGAAGAATATACCATTCATCCCATGGATGATGAGCTAGGTACTCCATAGGAACCTCCCCTCACAGGTAGTCATCTTCCATTTGGAGAGATGGGAATCACACCTCCACTGGCAGATAAAGTCATAGATGTATGCAGTGTAACATTCTATCATCTTTAAAAGAGGATCATGTAGCAAAGGCATGGATACTTTCCCAATGATCATCAAAATCGAGTCCTGGTTACTAAAGAGAAGGTGATAACTTCCAACGCTAGAAGGAATCCTAGGGAAGTCATGGTGGCAAATGTTTCATTCGCTACAGTGGCACAGGATAATTCTAAGTACTTTTTGAATGATATTGTTAGGTTCAGAAGATAATTTTTTGTGGTGAAGCAACAGGCATAACATCTAACGGCAGAGAATCAATGGTTGTCATCAAAAATTTTCAACATCGTAGAATGGCAGTCAGTCATGTAGGAAGAACTGGGGCCAATGTTGGAAACCATGGCACTGCTATAATACGAGATGATACTTATACAGTAGGTGGTGGCTCCTCTCATTAGCATTCAGAAGAAAGCATGGGAAGTGGTAAAACTCCTAAAAGAAGCAAACAAAACAGTTGACCAGATTCAAGAGTGGGCTTCCAAGTATCTAGACACTCTGCAACATTTGGAAAGGAAGGAAAATTTTGTCGTAGATATGGACATAATTCAGTTGAGACTCCACCTATAGAATTAATACTCGCGTCTTGGAGCATATTCAATTAGTATTATTGTTTCCTATAACTAAATGCATAAATGTTTTGAGTCTCTAACACATAAGCATGGGATGCCCGCAATAGGAACACTTTTAACAATCAAAGACAGGGAAGTCTCTTCCAAGATATCAAGAAATATATTGAATAGATCAAGCAGGAAATAGAGTAGGAAGGCTTGGAGGTCACCAAAGATATTATTCTACAGTACGCCTTTGCACCAGTCAAAGCTCATATGAAATTGTCATAGTTATGGAATAGTGTAGAGTCAAGATCAAAGACCATACTAATGGAGGGACTAGAAGAAAAGATGTGGTATATAGGAGACTTGTCAATTTGGGTCAAATCCATCTCAAAAGAGTTCAGGGCATGGTACACTTACATTACAAATGAGCTCCATGAGGAAGCAAATGATTTATCCATTTGAAGAGAATTTGTCCCATTATCAGTTTTGTCTTATTAGGCCACTGTCGCATATGTAATTTGTCTCATGTAATCAATGATATGTAATGAAGTCCAAAGGACACATGTGGAATGTGAATAGTCACATATGGAATGTAATAAGTCATAAATATAATATGAATAGTCATAGAAGTCAAAGGGTCATGAGAAATCTCAAAGGTCATTTTTATTTATTATAAATAGTGTTAGGTTTTAGGTATGTTCTATGCTAGAGCAATTTATTTCAATTTCTTTTCCACATTAACAATCACATCAGCATAAAGTAAACTGCATGTTCTTCAAATTTCAGCAAAGAAAGTGAGAGAGATAGTACATTTACAATAGAATTCAATCACTTTGACTTTTGATATCGTCATGAGATCAATTGAAGACATATTGCTTGAACTGATTCTCTAAGGTGTCTCGTTCACCTATCATAGTGTTGCATCTCGTCTATTTGCTGCATATTACCATATCACACCTTGTTGTACTGTCACATGTGTTGAACCTTGATGACTGAGCTGCTCTCATCTTCATGCCGCTCATCATGCTGCATCTTCAATGGTATTATTCATCATTAAGCTACCCATGCTCATGATCTCATTCATCATTATGTTTCCCATGCTCATATCATCATGCATCATTATGCTGCACATGCTCATATCATCATGCATCATTATGTTGCCCATGCTCATATCATCATGCTAATTATTATGCTACCCATGATCTCATACATCATGTTGCCTTCCTTTGGAGATAGATGATCCCGTTGTTTTGTCAGTTCCCGGTAATTCCTGCTTTTCCGGCAGTTTCGGCTTTTCCGATAGTTCCGACATTTCCGACTTTTCTAGATTTTCTGGCTTTTCCAGCTTTTCCAGTATTTTCAGCTTTTCCAACATTTCTAGCTTTTCTGGCAGTTCCAGCTTTTTCGACAGTTCCGGCTTTTCCAGCAATTCTGGCTTATTTGTCTTTTCCAACAGTCCCAGCTTTTCTGTCTTTTCCAGTAGTTCTAGTTTTTCTGGCTTTTCCAACAGTTCCAGATTTTCCAACTTTTCCGACTATTCCGGGTTTTCCGGCAATTCTGGCTTTTCCGGCTTTTCCGACAATTTCATCTTTTCCAGCAGTTCCGGCTTTTCTAGGTTTTCCTTAGGATCTCTCCTCCTACTAAAACCCAAAAAAAAGTAGAGAGAGGAATATATCCAAGTGTGTGTCAAAATGACTTGAAGTCCTCTTCTATTTATACTAAAACGTAGAGGTTGAATAGACATGACTATTGAGCTTCTGAGCCTACTCAAGTTTTTCGCTGACTTGACAATTTGCTTTATAACATAAATAAATTCATAACTTCATAAATACTTATTGGAATCGAATGATCTTTAGATCAACCCTACACGTCTCAATGAGAGGGATCCAATAAAAATATCAGTTGCCATCAATAAGATGACCCACATGGAGTTTCTCCCTAGTTGCCAATTTTAACAAATAGCTCCTCGTAACTCAAGCTAAGGGATTGGATTCTTGGAGTATTGCCTTGGCTTCTCTTTTAGTGCATAATATATAGATCATACTTTGGAGAAGAAAGTTGTGTCTTCATGTTCCGATCTTAGATATAGTGTTTCATTCATGTAACAATGTACTTGTGACCTTTCACTCTTAATTAGAAGCTCGATGAGCCAACACTTCTTCATACATGTATCGTAGATATAGTTGGACTATTCTGGTTATGTTAATGGTAAATGTTGCTTTAATTACATACTAAATAAATGAACTAATTTGTTTCTTAGCTATGGTTTATATTGAATAAGTGTTGTTATGCTTTAATGATTGGTGTTTATTATGAGGACTAATATGCAGGTATTCAATAAGTCTTTCTCTTCCTTCTCGTGTCCCCCTTTAGGATAGTACTATTACTTTTCTAACCGGTGGCTCGTTTTCCCTACTAAACATGGATGTTCCCTCGTGCACCTTACATTGGGTGTCTCAGAAATCTCACATACTCGCTTCCCCAAATATGTGTTGTATTCTCTTGTGTGTAGTCCTAAGCAAGGAATGTCTTTAAACCTTTCCAATGGTGGTCAGACCGTATGACCGGATGGGAGTCATACACCAAATGGTGTGATCTCTAATTGGGACTTCACAGCAGGGAGATCCCCTTAAAATGTTGGTGACATACATCTCCGTCAACATTTTTGGTGCTAGGAGAGTTAAAGGGCAAGCTGAGCCTTTTAAGTCTATTTGAGTCTCCTACCTTTAATGGCTTCATCCCAGATCATAATCCCAAGGTGTTTTTCCAAAGCTTTCAATCTTTCAATCCCTGCGCAATTTTTACATAACTTGTCACGTCCTAAATTCAATGGAAAAGGTATGGTAATCGTCCTTGATTACGTAGTTGAATTCATTCAATTTTATTTTTCAAGTGGCGTTTATTATGAAGAAATCCTCTCACAACTGTTTACTCTCACATTGGATGGTCATGTGAAGAATGGTGTTATTCTCTACCTGTTGCTTGTATTACATCTTTTAAACATGTGGTTAACAATATTCATTGATTCTTTGACAAATATGAGTATCAAGATGTTATTGGTGAAATTGAACAACTTAGAATGGAATTGAATGAATCTCTTGAACATTTTTCTCATTGATTCCTTCATCTTTGTTACCAATTTCCAGATGAGGATGTGGACTAGAAGTTCTTGGATGAGAAGTTTTGTTTCTTAGTTAGGATGTCAAGGAAATATTTTGGATCAGACTCTTCTTTTCCTCCTAATCAGGAAGAATTTTAGCATCCTCAGGAAGAACCCCATATGATTTTTGTCCAATGTTCTCCTCCTTTTGTTGTTCCATATGTTGGACCTGAACTAATAACTATATCGAAATATCAATGTGTTGCTGAAGAATTAATCTTCCTTTAACATATTCCCCTAATAGTGATTCATCTGATCTTACCAATCAACCATCTATGAATCTTGGTATTCCTCTAATCGATATTTCACCCATTAATTAAGTTGAACCCTTAGACAACCATGACATTGATGATTTCCTTTTATCTGAATTATACTGGAATGATTGTTCAAGTAACATGGATGAATATTTATTTCTACAAGAAAAGTTTAGATTTTTACGAATTCCAATTGGAGTCTGATGTGATCATCGAAGATTTTCTTCCATGTATACCTATGGAACACCCTCTTCCCACATCTAGCCAAGTAACCGGCCAACCGAGGTAAACATGTGACGAGAGGCTACTATGATTGAATTCAACCTCATAAGTGACCTTAAGGAAATGGAATCAACAGAAACACATCATACAGACCTTCCGAATCAACTATAAGATCCCTAATAACCATCCCAACATTTCTAGTAACTAGCCCCTAGGTTCCACAGAGGTTTTAGACCACTTGACCTCTAGACACTCCCATGTTATGGGCTTGATAGAATCAAGGAGGCTATGGACGCTCTCATGACAAGGCATGCCAACATCCAGAGAATATTTTTTTCAGTGGTGTGCTAGCATCCCCGATATTTGAGCCACTTTTCAAGCCCAGAATTCCAGCCATAGCCCAGAACTTGTTGTAACTTCTGGAATCCATTAAACACATGATGACAAGACTAATAAACCAAAAAATAACTCCAGGACTAGGCCTGACCATCCCTAACCGGGACTAACATTCTTTCAAACACTTGGAATCAATGCAATCTACAAGTGTAAACAACATATTTAAGCATAGGGGTCTCATACTTATCTGAGAATCGCTAAGAAGCATTGTTCCCTTATATCATTTGTTTCATTATCATCTTTTAGGTCATAGGTACAGTGTTTATTCATTTACAAATAGAAACATAAGAAGAGACATAGATCATCATTGTCAAAATACATGCTCATAACCATCAACATAATAAGATAAATACCATGAACACATCAACAATAGAATCCACATATAAACCGATATATTTACACATGAAAAACCAAGGGAATGAATTTCTCATTAATGAATGTAGAAACCAACCAAGGATGGGACTACCACGTTCTACCTGACCATATATTGGCTAAGCCAAATCTCTCTTCATCCAATCACCCTTGTTCCATGTTCCAAACATAAATGTGGGACTCATGACCAACCAAAAAGAACCAAACTCACATGGATGCTATAGGAGTTCTCCACCTACACTGTGAGGAGTTTTGGTGCCTCCTAGTCTCTCGGGATTTACCATACATCCCATCCTGGGACTAATAGGCCCAATGGAAAGCAATCCACCTCTTCGATTTACTTATCCCGCCATGCATTAGCAAGGATTCCTAGGCCCACCGAGGCACACAATCTTGGCTTTACTGCAACCCAGAGTTTTCCTTAGGGGCTACTAGGCTAGTGGCTTTACCGTGATCCACAGTCTGGTTCAGGGACCACTAGGCCATGTGTTTTTCATTTCGTAGATCCACCTCACTCAGCTTCAAATCCATCCGGCAATCCATCTCAACCGAAGTATGAGAACACCATCACAACATGGCTATCTGAAAATGGAAAGGTTAGGTTGAAGACATTATCACACTTGGAAAAACCCATGCCATGACAGAAAAGAACAACATGCAATACCATGCATTCTAAATCTAGCAAGGAAATCACACACGTAAATCAATACCTACAAATAATCCTCTTGTATTTTCTTGATCATGTTCTTCCGTTCTTGCTCCTTCCTCCTTCTTGCCTTCTTTTGCCTTTCTTGCTCCAATGCCAAGTGCTCCAAGAAATCTCTAAGTGTCCAAGAGTGAGAGAGAGAGGGAGAATAATGAGAGAGATCCAAAACTGAGAAAATTCTTGTCAATTGTTCCTCGAAATCCTTTTTATCATTGAGGCCTCTATTTTCTTCAATCTCCATTATTTTTCTTCAATTTCCTCCTCACATGCAACCTGTGACCTTTCACCTTCCTTTCCTCCTAATTTCCATTATTTTCATCAATAAATGTGCCAAAAATGTCATTTTTCCTTTCCAAAGCCTTTGCCAATTCCTTTAACCATAATAACCGAAATTAACACCCACTAGGATGTCTTTCCCACCATTTAGCTTGGAATATGTGTCCCATCAACCATGTTCTTATATATTTTTACATGAATTTTTAATCAGGGGTGTTATAGAACCCTCCCCCTTGGGAGAACATTGTCCTCGGTGTTCAATGAGACCTATAACCAGCAAGACCATTGAAAACAAAACATACTATCCATGGGACTTTATAGCATAGCTTGTTGCAGTATTTACAATTACCATATATTAAAACATGACAAACATACTATTTACTAGAGCTTTATAACACGCTCATTATGATATTTAATATAATAGTCGCATATAAACACATAAACATTTGCTTCAACCAGAAAATAACCATATTGTCTATGGAGATTTATAAATCCAGCTTGATATAATATTTACAATAATATACACATTTTCTCAACCAAAAAATAAAAGGATACAATTCCCATATCAATCAACAAGGGAATCCAAAGGCTCACACCTCCACCATCAAAAGTAGTACCAAGATTCACCTCCTTCCTAGCAAGTCCAAAATCCACTGCAAGGTCAAACCTTCATCCAATGTCCAGCGCTATAATCCAGTGCCACTTGTCCTCTTAGTGGACAGTTACTAGCTCATTCTTCCAGGGAACACTCCCAATGTGCATCTAGAAATGCTAATGACCAAAACAAATCTATCTCCGGCCTTCCCTTCTCTACAACACAGTCCTTCGGGAAATTTGATCACCCCCTCCTATGCAGTCACTAACCTTCCAAGTTCCCTGGTATCCACTATCTCGGGTGATTCATCCCTTGGCAAGGCTTCCTTGCATCGGAAGGTCAAACAACCAAGGCATATACCTACCTCGAAACCATCATACCAGTCATAGCATGCTCATGGAAATCAGTGGACACTATTGGGTACCAGTGTCCCAAAATGGCCCTGCTCCTGAATACTTTACCATGATACTATTGCATTTTCAAATTCCTTTTGCTGTTGCAAATTCTTGCAGTCAATTTCAACCACCCAACCAGGCATGTTCATGCCTCCCTGTACCAAGCACAAAATTTCTATTAGATTTAAAATAAACTGAACTAAATTTACGTCATACCTCAATGGTAGTTCATCAATAAGGTACACTTCAAATCATGTTTACTTCCTATCACAATAATTCAAACTAACTATTTGATCAAATCATCATGAGTAAACATATCACATTCGGTTAGCTCAAAATCAACCATTATAAATAAAAATCATAAATCACATGTAACCATCATAAACCAGAATCATATATCACATGTAATCATCATAGACCAGAATCATAAATCACATGCATAATAAGACTGAAATAAAATATTGATACTTATCCTTTAATCAATCCTTAGCTTCTACCTCTGTCTCTATTCTCTATGCACTCCAGATCGGTTTCCACACCCAACAAACAATCGATGTCTTCTCATCAACTATGTGCACATACACATATTGTGCATCACACACATACAGCCACACACGGCATACTACACCATGCAATACATACACCTACACCTGACACACAACATATATACCTACACCTAATATAAAATGCAACACCATACATATGCCTACATCCGGTGTACACCACTACACAATACATTCACATACACCTGATGTTCAACACAATACATATACGCGCATAGCGTACAACACAATGAATACACATGTCACGATGCTACAACTACATGATCAACATACATAGTATTGCATGCCCGCAACACAGCATGTATGACATGCATATATTACCACATGTACACAAGTACCATATGTACAACATGTACACAATACCACTTGTACATTGCACCACCTCACAATGTGTGCATAGCATCACATGTACACGACACCACCTGCAAAATGTGTACGCAATGCCATATGTACATCGTACCACCCATACAATGTGTACATAGTACCACATGTGCACAGCACCACATGTACAACATATACACAACACCACATGTACACAGCGCCACATGCATGACATGCACACAACACTACCTGCACACGGCACCACATGTACACAACGTCACATGCACGAAATGTTCACAACACTACCTGCACACGACACCACATGTACACAGCACCACCTATAAAATCATGCACACAACACCATATGTACATACCACTGCATATACAACATGTACATAGCACCCTACGTACACAACATTGCATATCCAACATGCACACAACACCATATGCACACAACACAGCAAATCCATCGTGCACTCAGTACAATATGTACATAACACCACATATCCAACATATACATAGCACCATCTATACCCAGCATTGCATATGCAATATTCACACAACACTATTTGCACAGCCATGTACATAACATTGCATAAACAACATGTACACACACTATATATACACAACACCACATGCGCGCAACATCACAGATGCAACATGTACAACATATACAACATATGAAAAACAATAGTACCACACATCCAAAACCATATTGTCTCTACCTAGCAACCTTGCTTCCAGTGTCTACCTATCACCCATGATTATCCTAGCATGCCACAAAGCAGACTTCTTTCGTTTCGCTGATGTAACCTTCAACATTATCTTTCCATAACATTAACATAGACATAATACAAGCATATAATATCAATTCATATCCACATGGTACTAACCTGATAAATCTATTAGGTTTTCTCTTCGCACTTGGTTCCTGTAAGACCAAGAACCCCTTCATGCCACTCACATGCATAAGCAATCATTCCTCCACAAGCATGATCCCTGACAACCTTGTCGAACAATGACATAGATACATAGATACATAGATGCATATACATAAACATTAGCATAAGGTGAAAGTTAAGATAGCTTCCTTTATCTGTGCAACGCATGTACAACATCGAGAACAACAATTCCCAACGTAGCTAAGGCATTTGACACCTCAAATATATTTACTTTACCTTTCCTAATTACTTTTCTCATAATTGTCCCACCATCATCCATTTACACCAATGGACGCAACCAATCCAACTAGTTGTTATACGCTTGCCTTTAGCTACCCTTATGTTGAACCCAAAAAATACTTCTTTTTTACAACTCTTTTTCACTCCATTCCTCCCTTTTTGACCTTCATAACTGTTGGACACCTAATCCTAAAGGGTTAGCGTGGAAGCCGAATGGACAAAGCAGTCCAAGAGACCTTGGGATGTGAATCCCAACGGTCACATAATGTACCATAAATATACATCATTTGTGAATAAAAAATGCAATGCATGATTTATCTTTCCTATTTGTTTTCGCTGTCCATGTCTGTTTAACATGGTATCAGAGCAGGCGTATTCCTGCCCTGCATAATTAATTTGAGCCATTTGTTTATGGCCTATTTTGTGCAGTTTATTTCTGCAATATTTATTTGAACGTTTCTCTGCCTCACTGCCATGAACGTTCCAAAAAAAAAAAATGCTGCCCATTATCCTCTGTCCTGACATAACGCCTCTGTCCTTCTAGCGCTGCATGACTCTGCATGAATGCATCTGACGCATCTCTGCATACAAAACTCTCCTGCGCTGTCAGTTCCTGTTTCAGCGCTGATGCCTGACATGGTATCAAGTGCTGCGGTTTCTTGAGCTCTCTTCCGCCTCCGCTTCAAAGAATTTCAACGTTCTTGTAAGCCCAATCATAATCCTTTCTGTGCTTCAGCAATAACTCTTCTGGAAGATCGCACTCAATTCCAAAGAAGGCGTTGATTTCCTTGGGATAAATGGTCTGCAGCCATCATAAGTTTGTCGAAAGTTGAACTGTATTTTCCATGAAATTTGGAGTCTACCCAGTCGGATTCCATCCCTTCCCGGTTCTGGATATCAAGATCACGGAGCAGCCATGCCTTTGTCTTCCCGTTAGCGAATTCCAGAGCTCACTGCTCCCATAATTTTCTAATTCATGGTGAAGTTTTCGGTGGACGTTACCGTGAGAAATCGCTCCCGAGCTTAAACCAGAAGCCTTTTCGGAAGCTACATGTCTTTTTCACTCTTAATTTCTTCCTGAATGAACAGATGAAGGACCTGTAATATCATGATGGCGAACGATGAACAGATGAAAGACCTGTAATATCATGATGGCGAACGCTCTTCGTCTGAGTATCAACGAGAAAAAGTCCATGATTTCCAACGGCTTTCTTGCTAGGTAATACCATTATAAGCTGAAGCTTTTGAATTTGCTCTGAAATTGGATAGAGAGCGTCTGGCATTTTTGTGTTTTGGCTGGAGGGTCTGCTAGTTTAGCGAGGATGGGTTGTTCTAACTCAAAGCTTGACAATGAGGAGGTAGTCTTGGGGATATAATCCGAGGTAGTCTTGAGGAAGAGAGTCGCTTTTCCAGTAAAGGTACCGGGCCTTCCGCCGATCTCAAGCAGAGATCTGCGGACTCCGTTGCAGGACAGGTCGGATGAAGTCTTTTTCTGGTTTGTGCATCATTTCTTGAGCCTTCGCGAAATAAAGGAGGCTTTGGATCGGTTTTTTTTGGTGTTTAGAAGCACATTTTGTTACCTATCAGATTTAATCGGAAGAGAAGGCGTAATTATGTTGCTTGTATGCTTTTTGGTTCCTGCTGAACTTTTGAAATTTGCGATCAAGCTAGGTCTGAAGGATTGTGTTTTTGGAGAGGATCCTCAAAGTCCTTGTAACATGGATTCCTTTTTGGATTCCTTTTTGGGTTCCTTTTTCTACTGATACATGAAAGCAACCCGTGAAATTTCGAATTACGAAGGAGAAAGGAAAATGCATTACGAAACACTTTGAATGCAATTGAAGTGGCACGCAGCATCATCATCTTCCATCTGTCCTCTTGCCCTCTGTCTGTTTTTTCTTATCAGACCACCGTAGATCGAAACCGATAACTTGGACAAAACTTTTCTTTTGCTTTTCATAAATCGCTGTCCATAGCATTCGATTTCCACGAGGTGGGTTCAAGTAATGCGGGAGATAATCTGTTGAAGTGTGTATTTGTGTTCAGGTAATGTGGGAGATCATCTGTTGAAGTGTGTATTTGTGTTCAGTTGCTGATGTCTGAGGTACAAGACTACAAATTTATGTGGTTCGAGTAGTCATGCTATAGCATTTTGTTCTAAAAGTTTGGATCCTTTGGTGCATGTTGGAGCAATTTCTGGCCTGCTAACATTCTCAAGACTGGACAAAAGTTTGTTTAAGCAGCAGTAGAAATATAGAAATGACAATGAACAACAGAAGTCTCTACTGAGAAAGTGAATTTGGTCGCTGTCTATGCAGTGATATCTTTTCTTGATAGACATAGTTCAAATGAGGACACAGATTCCAACAATTCGAAATTGTCAAATCTTTCAGAAATCAGGGGCAGTTTGCCAGAACTGGCCGGCAATTTCAACCCTACAGAAATAGGCACCACATACAACAGCATTGGTGCGGAAATAGTAATCTGATTTGCGACTTTGCTTGAATATGGGAGCTATCCAGATGCTTGAGTGGATTGAAGTTGCACAATTCTTGTGCGGCATTTATATTACGTTAGTTTTTTCTTGCCTCATCATTTCAGAAGTTTGAAGAGAGTGGTGCTATCATATACTGTGTAACATATAACATACATGGTATTAAATTTATACATCAAATGCAGTGCCAAATGCCGTATTATTATGAATTTTTTGTAAGAAAATATATATGGGGCTGGATGTTCTAAATGCTATAGCAAATTCTCATCACGCTTTTTATATATGGTGTTAGATATATAAGTCAAATGCAGCAGCTAATTCTTAAATTTGCTTTTTGAAGAAAATTAGACATGAAGAAGGAAATTATGAAAGGATAATTTTGAGAGCAAGTCCTTATCATGACACTTTGCGGGAAACCCAATATCAATCTATATCGGACTGACATGAAATGGTTCGCATGAATATATAGCTATAAAGAACAGTCTGTTTAAACGGTGTTGCTGCGTATACGCATTGGGTATATCAAAAAAAAAAAAAAAAACTTGTATTCTAATCAGCATTATGAAGTGAATTTGAAGAAATTTTGAAGACATTTTTGGAAGTCATTCTTGGAGCAGTTTCTTGTAGAGATTTTGGAGCAGCTTCTTGTAGAGATTTTGCATGATTTCCATAGCAGTCAGATGCTCTGAAGTTTGAAGTTGAGGACAGCACTCATCTTCACATTTATATATTTTTTGCATTGGCATATCCCAGCTTAAGATTGATGTTATGCTCCTGTTCATTCTTGAAACGAAATGTGGACTGTTGATTTACCGACATTGTTGCCACTTGACAAGCCCTTATAAGATCTTGTAGGAAGAGTACAATATTATTTTTCTGTTGTTGTTGCCTCAGTTGTATTTTTAAGTGACATTGAAGAAAATGGCGAGACTTGAAGATGCATTAAAGTTATTGAATATCCTAATTCATTCCACTGTTGATGAGATGGTCAAAGTTAACAAAGAAACTCTCTTTGACATCCAAACCTCTCTGCAAACTGCACATGAGAATATTGTGTTTTTGCATCTGGAGACAAAGCTGCAGCAAGAAGAACTACAGCAATGGAGTCATCATTCTGAACCTGTTTCTATTCAGAAGATTGAAACAGACTCCCATAAACAGCAAGTCAATAATGTTCCTGTTCATTCAAATAAAGCAGCAGTTGTACATGCAGATGCAGAACCTCAGTCTGCACTTCCCAAGCCCATCATCAGACCTTGGGAACAACTTGTCCACAACAAGCACAGAACTGGTCTTGGATATGACAAGGACTTGTCCTTTCATATTCCAGACTACTCAAAACCCATTCAGTTTCAGAGTGCTGGATTCATTCATGAAAATTCACCTGCTCCTCATGACAGTTCAGCTTCAGCTGT
>APFE030949111.1:0-11358 GCA_000404065.3 Pinus taeda | reverse complement strand
TATTTAACCTTTTAATTTCAACTTATTAGTAATATACAGTTATTATAACTAACTATCATCCTAAAATTACCTTATATATATACAAGAGTTAGGTCTTTAATCTAACTAATTCCCATTTAATTTACAAATTTTAAGTATTAAATGTTACCTTTTAACTAACTAATAACGTAAACACCATCTATAATTATTTCATTTATATATTTTAAGGTATGGTAACCGATGATAACTAACTCCCATTAAATTATCAATTTGACTTTTTGACTCTGATCCCTAAGTCAAAATTAGTCGGTGGTCAAGATAGTCGTTGGAGGCTCTGCTCAGAGTATTTAACATGCAAATTTGGATCTGTTTCTTCAACTTGTCTTGACGATGAACCACATTGGTTGGTTCGTAACGCGTCGACAAATGTCTCTTTATGTGATTTACGCCGAAGTTCTACTTATAAATACTATAAATATTTGAAATCTAACACTCTTTGCCAACTTTCTATAACTTCTTATGTCCTTGATGATTAGTGGAGTGTTTATTCAAAGCATTGGATGTTTCATGCTTTCACATGCATATTATATCCATAAATATCACCAACATTATAAACAACTATAGAAACATGTATTCTCATATTGAAGTTGTCATCAAGTGTTTGGAAGTGTATTTGAGGTGTTTTACTTATGAATGAAAGTCCCAATGGGTTCAATTGTTACCCCTACCAGAATGGTAGTATAATACAACTTAGCATAGTGCCACTTGTATGACCTCCTTTGAGATGGTCTATGGCCAAATGACCCCATTAGTATGATCTCACTTACTAGGTGTCTCCAAGATACAAGAGGTTGACAAAACCTTTATAGTTGTTGGCATTCTCACTCTCAAAGATAATCTGGTCAATTTGATCAGTAGTGGATCGATTAGCATTATTTTGAATGCCATTTTGAAGAAATGAATTAGGTGTTTCTTCATTTACAACCATATAAGCAAACATCTCTTAAAGCAAACCACTGTTGGAAGCTTGCATCAAATATTTATGTCCGCTATAATATTCTTAAGTGTATTGGTTAGTAGCTTAAAAAATATAACTTCCTAGTCACTGTAGGATACACAACTAGAGGATACCACATCTGAATTATTACCCACCAAAAGTGGGTTACCCCCCAAAAAAATTATCCCCATTAGTTAGACAGCCAGCCAATAGTCCTATGATGATCCACGTAAAGTTTTACTTAATATCTCTCCACTTATGGTCTGATTAATGCTCACTCTCATCTAGCATACTTCTTAAAGGAAGGTGGGTCATCTATCCACAGGTACACTAGCCATTTATGTAATCATGTGCTTTAATTTAACGTTTTGGAGTATATTAATATGGATCACATGTCAAGATGGAGGATGGACCTGTGCCCTTGCTACAATGCTTCACTTGGGAGATTATCCTTTCCCCTAGTCCGATGTGACCTCTCCTTAGGTCCTTCCTTTAGGTGGGACACTAATATAATGAATTGATCAATGTTGTGTGGCCAAGGTAATCCATACTTTCCACCTTCCATGTTTGCCTTATTATCCACCTCCATTCTTTGGGTTGATTGTCATTGGTCATGTAGAAAATCCTTGAAACTTTGCAAATGCTAATGAGATCAAATTGATAACAAAAGGCACACGATTTCTCTGCCAAAAAATTGTGAAAATAAAACAATGAATAGAAACACAATCACACATTGAACATAAAATTTATCTGGGTAACCCAATTTGGAAAAAACCCTCTTGCTTGTATTAAATCAACTGAGAAATATGATCTATTACATAGAACTTTCTTTATGCATGAAGCTCCCTGCAATACTGATCAACTCTCTACAAGGATTGCCCAACACTCAAGAAAATAAATCTTGCTAGGAAGCTCCTATTTCCTAGCGCAAATATGCCCCTAAAAAATAGGAATTTCTCTTATTTCCTTACGCAATTCCCAAGAGAATTTCTTTGCTTGCTTCTCAAGCTCTGCACTTAAAAACCTGTGTACCATAATAAATACAATTTGTTCCTTCATTCAATCTCAATAGGAAATTCGAATTGCATGACATACTAAGGCTAATTTTAGCAATTGTTGTAGTTAACTCAGAGTAAATTGAGTTAACAAAAAGTCAAACTACTCAACTAAACTCAAATCTATCTCTATTTTAGAACTAGAGATCAGTTAACTAACATACATTAGAGTTTAACTCCACTAGATAGCTAATTTTAGCCATCAACTAGCCCACAACTCACTTCATGCCATCTAACTCGAATTAACTGATTATAACTTAGTGATAGGCCACATCGCACATGTTAACTGATAACTAACTCTAGTGTCTACGAGACTGAATTCGAATTAGAATCTTTGACTAAGGCACAAGTCAAAGAAGCCATTCCTTGCTACACTTTCAACACTCCCTCTTAGCAAGGAAGGTTTTCCTGAAAGAACCTTTTCCATCTAGATATGTCTTCAAGTCTACCAAGTTCTCTATTGTTGCACTTGCTCCCTCTAAACTAGAAAGATCCATGTACCTTGTGTATCTCAATGTCTACTTCTTGATGTTTGGATAATCAACTCTCTTTTGATCTCCCTTAACCAAATCCTTTACCCACTTGGCTCACACTTTCGCTATATTGGAAATCTTTTACTGAGTGGTTGCCTTCACTCACCCTAGACTATCATCCTCAGCATCATCCTAGTAGTCAACCCAACTACCAACTAGCTTAGACTAAAACTAAAATATTGGATGATGCTCCATCTTGAGAGCTCTACCATGCTCTCATTCAACCACCACATCTCTACTCTAAGAACTCTTTGCATTGTTTCTTGAGTTTGCACAAGAATCAACCTCCAATTTGTAGAGGCTCTCGATCCCAACCCTACTCTACTTGACTTGTCTTGAAGCATAATGCTTGAGGTAGGCCTTCCCTTTCCTGAATACAACATCATACCCTTTGTCTTCAACAATTGCTACTAAGACAAGGTTTTTCTTCAATCTTGGAACATACATCGCATTCTTGCAATGGAGAAGGGAACCAGAGTCCCTCTTAAGGTATTCCTTTGGTCAAGTATTTTCCATCACCTCCTAGCTCGATATGGACTTGCATGTCTTTCTCCTCCAAACTTCTAAAAAGATATTTGTTCCCTGTCATGTGGAATGAAGCCCCTGAATCAATGTATCACACATTACCCTGTTCTGAGCTTTCCATGCAAGCTATCAAGGAGAAATCCAATTCAAACTAAGAAGAGAGTTCTTCTCCTCCTACTATTATTGCAACATTCTTGTTGGATTTCTTTTTTGGACATCTTGTAGCATAATGTCCAAACTCATGATAGCAAAAATACTTGATCTTGTAAGATCCTTCTTTTCCTTGCCTCCATTCTAACTAGACTTGGTTTTTCCTTGGGCTTTCTCACCCTTGGATTTCCCTTTTCTAGCTAAAGAAAATTTTTCCTCATTTTCTATTCTAGATGAGACTCCATCCCTTGTGTTCCTCCTTATCTCTTCCTACACAAGATCTGACCATAGTCTCTCTCAATTAGGGAGCTTATCTCTGCGATTCATTGCATCCTGGAAATTATGCCAAGATTTGTGTAGCCCAAGAAGAGTGTTAGTGTCAGTCTTTGAAGCCTTCCACTAGTGATCAAACACACTCTTACAAAGTGATCTTAGGGTGTCAAAGTCAATTTTTGCCATTTCAGCGAGTCTTCAAGTAAAATTTGGTCACTATGTATTAGGTCTAGGTGTCGGTCCATGTCACCATTCGGTTGAGTGTAACATCATTCAAAAAGTTTTCATTATCATTTCAGGTTCCATTGGGTCATTTTATACCTTGTTCGTGCTTCAATTGTACTTGGGTAAAGCTCATTTCCCTCTCCTAGGGTTTCTAAGGTAATTTTTCTTGGATGGTCAAATCATCAACAAAACTTGTATCCCGATGCTCATACCCCCTCCCCTATCCTTAATATACCTTCTTAAGCACTTCCCATCACTGATATCCATCAAATTCATCATTTTCCCACAAACCCTAGCTTATTGCTACAATTTGACAATTTTCTAGGCTAGGCATGTGTTTTTCCCTTTTGGACCCCTTCCCCTCACTCAATATTTGAAATTCCACTTTCCCTTGCTTCCTAAAATCCCTCCCTCTTTTTAACAATTTTCTCAAGAATTTAGAAGCCCCTTATCCCCTTCATTTCACTTCATTTCTGCAAATCCCCTGTTCCACATATCAAGATAGGTTTTATTCAAATGATGTTTCTAAGAAATAGAAGATGAATTTGTCTAGTATGAGAGCGGTTTTTGTCCATCATTGACCAAAGAATAAAACCCTATTTCATTTTTTACACAGGTTTCATGGTTTGGGAGAAATGTCGAAAACATCATTTTCCTCAGGAGGGTTGCTGCACCTCTTGATTGACCTTGGTAAAATCAATTTTTCTCCAAGATGGAATGACCAACTAACTTGATTGATTAGTCAACTGATAAGTAGACACAAAGAGATTTCCAATGAGCTATCATGAGCTCAATTTGGAGTTGAGGAAGACCTTCAAAAGTTGACTTCAACAGCACTCTGCATTTAGGCAGCCTCATTCTGCACATTTTGACCAGTCTTGGGAGATTGGTCTTTTGACAGGGAAAATGAACTCCAAATTGAAAAATTCAAGATCTTTTGGAAATTCTACTTGCCAAGCTTTCCAATGAGCTATCACACGCCCCATTTGTACACTGGGAAGGCCTTCAAAAGTTGTCTACATAAAAGGCATTGTGCACCTGGCAGTCGTTCTCAGTGTAAAAATACACGAGCACTACACACCCGGGAGGTGCTACGCACCAGGAAGCCAGGCCCCAAATCACTCCAAATCACCCAATTTGCCTAAAATCACCCAATTTTACCTCTTTTCAAGTAATTACATCAATGTTTCTTGTTGAAAAGGGTTTTTACATCAAGTCTTGGTGATTCTTTCACTCATAAAGTCAAAACCCTAGTTTTTACACAAACTGTCTCATAAAATTGACAAGCTCACTCTCTTATTGTTTTCCTATCTTAGCCATTTTCTATTGTTCCCTAAACCCCATTCCGTCATATATTTTCCCTAAATCCCATTCCCACATACAAATTTCTCAAACCCTACACACTTTATCCTACTCACTCCCTAAACCCTATACAATATTCCCAAAACCCTGTTCACTCCCTAAATCCCATTCACTTTCACCTACTCATCCATAAAATCTCTTCATACTCATCTTTCATCCATCCACCCTATCTCATCATTCACCACAAGTGTTCACAACTATAAAAACAATGGAAAGAGATAGTGAATATGACCTTGAAGAAGACACCCTTAGTGACAGTTCTAGGGAGAGAAATATACAGCAAAGGAAGCTTCATAAAGGAGGAAGGGTTATCAAAGAGGAACCCACTAGTTTGAGGGAGTTGCAAGCCTGTCCACTTGCCATTTCTTGCTTTAAACACCAGTGATACTTTGGTTTTTGTGAAATGGTAGAAAGATTTAAATTTCATCATGAGTTGGCAAGGTTGTTTGTGACACATTTGCACAATAATGAAGTAACCCTTGCCGGAATTACATTCACCTTATCACTAGCTGTCATCTCAGAAGCTATAGATATTCCAGAGGTGGGTGAAAAATGGAACAAAGGTCAAGATATTGATAGGGATTAATATGAGCCTCACATCAAGGGTAGATACAAAGACAAAATGAAGAGAGTATTCCCCTTCAAGTTTTTGGAAGACAGGTTTGCTCCATTGATGAAAATCATTATCAAGTACTTCACTTGTGAAGATAGGTTCTCCCGGTTTTATGCCTACCACATTAGATTTCTGATGCATTTCACTAGAGTAAGAATGATGAATATCCCTTATTTCATGTTCAAAAACATTGAGAAAATGGCACATATTGTAAAGAGGAAACCATACCCCCAGCAGTTGAATATCATTTTCCACTACTCTTTGATTAAAATCATTGTTCTACATCAGCTAAACCTTCTTAACATGCCATGGGAGACTTTCATTTCTCATGAGATGTTCAAAGGCCTGCAAATATTTTCATCAGTACATCATGAGGAAGGTGGATCTTCAGGACAGGAAAAGGTCAAAGAGACCGAAACTGTTGGAGTGCCAGTGTTTGTGACATATAAGAGGGGCACTAGGAAACTTTTTGCAACTTTTAGGAAATTATTATCTCCACAAGAGGTGGAAGGGGTCTCACCTTCATCATCAGGCTACAGGAAAATGCTATCTCCACAAGGAGTGGAAGGGGCTTTTCCTTCTTCTTCAACAAAATAGGTATAGGTTGAGCAGCAAAGCAAGGGCAAAGAAAAGGGCAAGAAAAAGATGCAAAGGAAGGATCTTAGTGATGAGCAAGAAAAAGATGCAAAGGAAGGATCTTAGTGATGAGCAAGAAAGAGATTTTAACCTTGTTGATCATGAGGAGACACAGCAGCACTTCACTCATCAAGGGGTTGGTGTCATTGACTTAGAAACTCAAGATCCAAAGACTGCCAAACATGTGATCATAAAAGAACAAGAGGTTGAGATACAATCCTTGTCAGATAACTTAGAGAGGGCTAAGTGGGTCATCAAATATTTAGAGCAAGAGAACAAACAATTGAGCGACAAGCAAGTCCTCATGGAGCTGCAAATGATCAGGGCAAATAGGCAAAAGGCCAAGGAGGCTAAGGTCAAGTTGACTTCAATTGAACAAGAGATTGAGAATGATAGGGAAATTTAGCTTGAGAGGGTTAATTTACACCTTAAGGGGCTAATTGAGAAGGCCAATAGAGACAAGAAGATGCTTCGCCACATGGCCTACCACTACATGACTCGCAACAAGACCTGTAACATAAGAGGGAGGAAGGCCTTAAGGAGCAAAAAGGAGCAAGATAAGTTGAAAATATTGGTTGAAGCCTCACTAGCCCATCAAAGCAACTAATGGTGGTGCCTTGTGCCAAATCTGAGCAAGTTTTGATAAACTTTTGTCTTTTTCAAATTTTGGAATTTTAAAAACAGGAAATTGCCCTAGATGCGAGTTGCGCTCTTCCCTAGAGAAAGTTTTGGAGAAAAGGCTTATATATTTGGATTCAACATCATGAGGGAATCAAACCCATAAAATCTTAGTAATTTTGGAGCAAAAAAAGGTCACCAAAAGGGAAAAAAATGACCTCCCTGCCTCTTTTTGGACACATAGAAGCAGTCTTGGGAGATTTCACTTTTGATGGGGGCAAATAACCTCCAAATTCAAAAATTCAAGATGTTCAAAAAACTATACAGGAATACCTTTCCATGAGCTATCTTGGGCTCAATTTTCCTAAGGGGAAGGCCTCCAAAACTGATTTTGAAGTGGTGCTACGCACCTCGCTAGTGGCGCAGCGCATAGAGCCAGTTTGTTAAAAAATCCAGCTTTCGCCTACTTTCACTGCAAGTTGACTTTTTCTCTCTTCATGGATGAATTTATGATTGTAATTAATGCCATGGTATGTAAATGTAATTGTGAACTAATCTTAGATGGTAGATTCATCAGTTTGAGGTGGTTTTGGGGTCAATGAATCAGTTTCCATGCTTATAGAGGCAAGTTGTTCCACTACCTATATTCATGTTCCTTGTTTGGAAATGGTTGTAACAGTTCCTTATCTCTTGGATTCGACCCCTGGTGGCTAGCATAGGTGGTCTGATGTCTATATTATGTATTTTTCCTGTCATTAGCAACGGTTGGACTCTCTTGGATGCTCTGAGCTACATTGTACATTCTTATCAACAGTTTGGCAAGGAAATAAACCAGGATTTGCAGCTATTTTTATGGGATACTTGTGGTAGAGTGTTTTTGCATAGTTTCTCCTTTTGTTATTAGTTTTTCTAATGTGTCATGTATGCCACAATCTAATTCATTTCTTCTACCTGAATGATATCAAGATAGATAGGTAGAATACATTGTTTACAGTGCTCTACCTTGGGAACAGATTCAGTTTTTTATGTTTTCTACTGTTTGAGAAGGATACATGATATTTTGCATGCCCTCCTCAGCTCCTCACCAGTCTTAGATCTCTCATCTCACTCAGTGCCAAAACACCTGCCTACCTCGCCCGCTAGAACACACTGCATCTTGACTTGATTTCCCGGACCCAAAGCTGCCTGCTCCATTTTATCCAGCAACAAAACCAACAAAATCAATCAAAAACCCTAGAGCTACTATACCTAGCCTAAAATCTATATCTGATTCAGTCATCTTGACTGAGATTGTCAAGGAGAGAGCGCTCTCACGACTTGGTAGGGCTAGCTACCAGGTTAAGCTTGGTTTGTGGTTATCCTAGGAATACCTCAATTCAGCATGAGGTCAATCTAGGCTCTAACATAATGGAAACCATACTAGGGAATGTAGTTTTATGTTCCTCAGTAAAATGTATCAAGTTCAGATCTGATTTTTGATGGTGGACAAAGATCAAACACGGGAAGGCTGAAATCATTCACCTGGCAACTCTAAATCAGTTTCGAGATCAGATCCAAGGACTCCACTGGAGGATGAACCTGATGAGCATAAACATGAAAGGACAATATGGAAAGATCATGTATTCAAGTTGGAATTTCATCCAAGACATTATGTTCTTTGTTATAAATTATTTCTTCTCTTTTCCCGAGAATGTCAAGAAGGGTTTACAAAGTATATTGTATTTGAGAAAATATCTAGACCTGCATTTGATTCTTTCCATTTGAACATTGTTAATACAAAATGTTCGCATGCCTTTGATCTTGATCAAGACCCTTCTTCTGAATCTTATGATGACAATCTTCAAACTGGTGAGCCTTAAGAGACCAAGATTGATTCTACAGCTTTTGTATATACTCCTATACCTTGTAAAATTCTAGATCGATGCAAATCTCTGATTTTACCTCCTATATCCCATGATTTCCCTAAAAATCATTACCTATATCTACCAAGATTTGATGGTGAATGTGACAACATCACTATTAAGAGACATGTACCAAATTTTGAGTCTTTTCTTGACCTTTTTGAAATTGATGAAGAAGATGCCAGTGTTAAGATTTTTGCTCTTTCTTTGCAAGGTAAAGTCAAGAGTTGGTTCAAAACCTTATCTGATGCAAGCATCTCAGATTTCTAGCAATTCGTCAAAGTTTTCATCGACAAGTGGGTGGTCAAACATAACCCTTTCTTGATTCTAGAAGAGTACAACCAGCTGAAAAGACTGCCAAGGGAGACACTACAACAGTGTTCTACCAGGTTTAACCAAGTCTATTTTTTTATGCTTGCTAATATAAGACCTCCTCTTGGATCCACTCTCTTGCACTACCCAGATGCCTTTGATCCAGAAATGGAGTTTCAGCTAAGAGAAAGGAACCTTGCAACACCTGAAGAGATGCAAAACAATGCAGTAGATGTAGAGGCTAATTTGTTTATCAAAAGGGCAAAGTTGAAGGAAGAAGAGATGAAGAGCATAGATCTAGAGGAATCAACATCTTTAGAGGCAAAGCTCAACATTTTGTAAGTGTAGTGGAAGAGATGATGCAAAAGATCACCACAAGGAATAAGTATGATGTTCAAGACCATGGCTCGATGATTGAAGAGGAACAAGTAACTGATCCAAAACATTTTCTTTCTTATCCCAGTTGTCATAGATCTGATAATGATTGTTTTATAGGTCATCTTGGAGAAGAGAGATATGTTGATATGACTTGTATGCTTGACGATGTGTTTTATATTGATGATTTGTCTAAGTTTGATCAGTATGATGATGATTATGTTCTCCAAACAGAAGCTAGTCTTGTAGACAAATCAGCAGTTGGTTTGTGGAAGGAGGAAGTTCATTTTCAGCAGCTCGAATACAGTGATCAGTCCTTACATATCATCTATGGAAGTGAGGATGAAAGTGCAGCAAATTTTGAAGTAAGTGAAGGATCTTTGCCTTTTTGTTTTTCTTCATTTCAGTTCATCAGAGACAACTTTCATGTAATTAAAAATCAACTGTCAACAGGTTTTGATCTGGACCATCTTGAGGGCAATGAAATCCTTGTTCAAGACTTCTCATATCTAGATTTGTAGCCACCGAATTCCATTGAATGTCAGGTTACAGATGAATACTAGGAAGCTGGAAAATATGATCAAATGATGCAAGATGATTCCATACCATTTTGTTTTGAATCATTTCAGTTTTTGAAGGGAAATTTGCATAGTACATCTTCCATAAAGGATCAACAACTTGTAGAAAATCATGCAATATCATTGGAAACAATAGAAAATGGGTTGCAACAATCTTTTCAAGTTTTCATGATCCAATAGCTGATGTGTTAGATGATGTCTGCAATCAAAGTCCTTCTCCATTAGCTACCTACGAGCTTGAAATAAGTATTGATACAAATTTGATCTGACAGCCAGTTTCTTTGTCATTTTTAGCAGGAGTCTCATCACAAAGCTCATATGGAAGTTTGCATTCATGGTATGAGGAGAAGAATCAAAGTAATCCATTGGATGAGCTAAGT
The DNA here is from genome assembly GCA_000404065.3 of Pinus taeda. Lineage (NCBI taxonomy): Eukaryota > Viridiplantae > Streptophyta > Pinopsida > Pinales > Pinaceae > Pinus > Pinus taeda. The sequence goes on along the minus strand of APFE030949111.1, from coordinate 846 downwards.
CCTAGTGCACATGAATTTCAAGATCCTTATGACGTATTTTTGGAATCGGATAGAGAATCCATATTATTCAACAGATCTATTTACAAGTTTTCATGGGAGTTACCTTTCAGTAGTTCTCTCTTGTTGTTCATAAGAAAGCACTCACGAAGAATTCAAATAGCAGCCAGCATGCTTACTTGGTTGAATTGGTTGTTTCATTTCACTTGAGCAGGTGATGAATGGAACAGTTAGAGTAGGTTTTAATGAATAAGCTCCACTTCGAGCATCTTTTCTAGTTTGTTAGTTGTGTTTTAGTATTGAGTCATTTTCACATCAGTTTGTGTCTTTGAGTCATCAGTATTCAGTCACGTATTCTAGATTGAGTTTTTCTGACTCCATACCCAATGGATGAGGCACTAGTCTACTTGTTCCCAGAGATCTATGGTTCTTGGCACCTCCAAGGAGCTACCATCCCCATTGGATCCAATGTTAGTGTCAGCCTTTGAAGCCTTCCTCCGGCGATCAAACACACTCTTACAAAGTGGTCTTAGGGTGTCCAAGTCAAATTTTGTCATTTCAGTGAGTCTTCAAGTAAAATTTGGTCACTAGGTATTAGGTCTAGGTGTCGGTCCATGTCACCATTCGGCTAAGTGTACCATCATTAAAAAAGTTTTCATCATCATTTCAGGTTCCACTGATCCAGACTTAAACAGGAACGCAACAAATTATAGAGATAACCATATACACAAAGATGCAGCGGAAATCATACTTCATTTCATTAATGGAAAATACTGAAATATGCTTACAACCAGAAATGGAAATAAACCAGCTAGGGCGATGGCAGCTTATCTCTAAGAAGAGATGTGT
>APFE030949100.1:0-40408 GCA_000404065.3 Pinus taeda | reverse complement strand
AGCCAAATGATCTCCTTTGCTTTATATAGGCAAGCTCTTCCTCAAATCATGGATCAATACCACGAGCCAAAACCATAATAACACAAATACCGTCGGCTAAATACCAAGGATTAAACATAAGAAACCCCACGCGTGCTTTTCTCTGCCTTGAAATGAGTGCACTGGGGGTACACACCTCCTGAACGGCTAATCTGCGTGTCTGGATGCGGTCCCTGCACGGCGTACCTGCGGGTACACATCTTCTGAACTGTTCTCCTGCGTACATCTTAATTCTCATCATATTGAGAGCCATGCCATGGGTGTTGCCATCAAGTACAACATCTGTAACATATAACCATACCAGAAACATAATGCCAACACAAACCAGGACGAATGGAGTCTTCAATAATGGAATTTGATGAACACCACATGTGGAATGAGAAAACATGATTAGTGGGATCTTTTTCCAAGGTGTCAAGTCTGAGGGATATCTATTCTGCCAACATAGCCTTGGACTTTCAATAGATCTCATCCCTTTGAAATTCATGCCATGTGCCAAGAATAGGAGTCTGGTGGGTAGCTTGACACTCCATTGACTTCACCAGCTAACCAAATCCCCATTGTTATAAAAGAAAAATAGATTCTTCACACAGGCTCCTGAATGCCTTGAAAATAACTTTTGAACATGGATCTTTTAAACTGAGTTGTGCTTTGGAAACTTTTTTGAATGTGGGAACCCTAGTACGATAGGAAAATATAATATAATGTAGTAGATAAAATGAATCAAGGAGATGAGAAGTTGCCATCCATCATTTTGAAGCTAGATTCTTACTAGAATGATGATTGAGACATTTCCATTACTGCTTGGAATGTTATGATCATTAATTAAATTTAAGTGTTCATAGATTTGGATAAAAGAAAAGTTGGCAGGCATCATTTTGAAGATCCTAAATTTGAAATTAAAAGAAGATACATAAAATTAAAATAAATATAATACCTCCTTGGGGATTGTTGCTCTTTTAGGAACACTCTTTTAACACTTGGATTTGTTATGCAAACGATTTTGATGCTTTTTCTAATAAGAGAGGGCTTGTTTGCTACCCTAAAAATAAATATATCATACATGACAAAATATGTTGCAACAAAATAAGAAACACATAAACAAAGTAACCATAGACATAGCTGACCTGAACAAAATTAAATCGGCTGAACATGGTAGCTAGTGTGAATGATGCTCCCATTACGTATAATGATAAAACCCTGTGTGCAAAACCATTACCATTGGTAGGTGTAGAAATATTTTTAAGTTAAGAAAATCTATAAGCCACAATGCAGACACCTTGCAACTACTTAAACCCGCTAAAATTTTGATAATGAGCTGTTAAGTTTGTTCTCATATAGTTTTTAAGAAATGATAACTTACAGCAAATATAATGTGAAACATTTTTATTTTGTAATGGACTTGGAACAACACAATGTAATGTGGGAGAAATGACTTACCTACAATGATGCTCAAGAGTACTTGGACATGGAAGAATACACCATAAATAACTTTCTTCCTTACCAATGTTCACCACAAATGTTCACCATGCCCACTTCTCCAATTTCCTATGCTCTGGCATTTGGAGGCCTCCTGTCTCTTCCTCTGCAATCATATAAATTTAAGTGTTCACAAATTTGGACAAAATAAAGTTGACAACCATCATTTTGAAGCTAAATTGTTACTAGAAAGATGATTAATGCATTGTCATGACCACTTAGAATGTTATTGTCATACATTAATTTTAAAAGTTGAGTATAATAATTGTGACATAATTATAGGATTGGGTGTTGGGTTCTAATTGAAGCCTAATGGAAGTTGACAAATTTGAATTTTAAGGGATAGAGAAATATATGGACTTGTTTCTACATAGTTGTCTATGAGATGGCTATCCTGTAAATTACTAGAGCGTAAACAAAAACAGAGAATACTTCAAAATTACTTGAAGTGCTTCATATTTTACCCTCCAGAAAACAAGGTGATTACTTAGAGGATCCCACACTTATAGCATTATATATATGAAGCAAAAGATATCAAGAATGCAAAAAGTTCCGAAAGGGATAGGAGATTGGTGGATCATTGAACTCTAAGATGATGGAAAAAACAATGAGAGAAAACCCTAGTAGCTAGAGAAGGAGATACAAATTATAGCCAATGATATATAAAAATGTAAGAGAATGAATACTACTCAAAACAACCAAGAAATAACTACAACAAAGAAAGAAAAACAATAAAAAATAGTGTGTTACTTGAAAATATAAGGACTCTGTTGAGGTGTATCGATTGACCCATGAATGCCATTATGCAGAGGTTTCAAAGAAAAGGGCATGCCTATGGATTTTTGTCTTGTAGCAGTGAAACCCAAAAATCACATTAATAAGTAACAACGTGAATGAAGGTTTTAGACACAGTAAGAAAAAGTAAATAATAAACAAAATGATTCCCTCCCTAACATGATAGTTGGGCTATCTCTCAAAAAGTGAAACAATAAACATTTAATTAGAATTCCTCCATAACATCATGGTTGGGCTTCCTCTTGGAAACACAAACATGTCAATAAGCATTAAATTCAAAAGATGTATGATCTAAAATATAATTCTTGACAAAAAAAATATTCAATTATGAACTATCATGAGTGTACAGAGTCATATAGTCTAGAAGATTGTTGTAGGAGTTCATTGAAGGCAACTATTGCCAACCCAAAGTCACATTATATTCAATTCATCATGTCGAGTCAAGGAATTGTTTTTTGTGACACATAAAAATAGTGCTACAAGAAAACCAAGTACCTTCAAAAAACAAGGTACCTTCAAAATTTGTTTTGTTCCACAAAGCTCAAAATACAAAGTATCTTAAAAATTTGTTTTGTTGCTCAGAGAATTAGTTTATGTTTGGAACCTCACAACCTATTGTACTCCTTAGAATATAGAGCAATGCACATTCAATTTATTAAAATTTAACACATATCAATCATTTTTTTCCTCTTTTTGCGAGGCGCTACATTAATTGTGGGTGTGGAATGCTCATCACATTGAACACCCTTGTCATTATTTATGTCTCCCATTCACTAAAATTCAAAAAAGGTTTCCTGCCAAGTTTCAAGAATGACAATTGAATGATTGTGTGCAAAAAATGAATCATCATGTGCTTGTATCTTCTCCCCATGCTCACTCCCAGATGTTTCACTTGATTCCTATACACAACACAGTTTAACTTGTTAGAATAAAATTATACCTCTAATTGAATTATTTCATTAATCATAAAATATTATAAACAACTAACCTCGAATTCATAACTAGTAATTAATTTTTCCCCTCGATCTATCATGTGTTGTTGAAGACCTTGGGAACCATGTAATAAAACATATTTTAAGTCTTCCTTTGAAGCTTCCTTTTGAAACTGGTGAACCTACATTAACAATGATAATCATATTTATAAGGTAAAATAACTAATAAGATACAATTAACTCAACATGACCATGGTTATTTTGCCTAAAATAGAAAATATAATAGATGGAAATATCACTTACCATGCCACCACAAATACTATTATATACACCAGAGCCTAACTTGTGAGATCCAATTTTTGGCACCCTAGCTTGGGTTGCTTTTGTTTTATCTCAGAGGCATCTCTTAGCTCCTCCTTGTGTAGATGGCATATAGTTTGGATTTTTTTTACTTTCCCCTTAAACTTGGAATCTTTCATAAGTTCATCCCACATCACTTGGTCTGTGATAGAGGATGGATGTGGATACATCAATTTTTTTGTCAACTTTGTCCTTAAATTGGACCTTTTTGAGTGAATGTATTTACTTTCAATCTCTAAAATAAGTTCCTTACCAAATCCAGGATAACCAAATGCTATTACAACATCTTTAAATAGTTCTTCTTTTTTGGCATTGGTTTGTTTCCTCCGATCCATTTAGATGGTATTTCCAAATAATTGTTTTGCATGATGAAAAATAAAGTGATAAAATTTCAACCCCATTTCATCCTTCAAGACATTTCCTTCTGAGGTAAGTGAGATTGTAACTTCTCGCATTTCTTTTGTGGTCACCGATGATATTGTTGTAGTCTTGGGGGTTGAGGTAGATTCCCTTATAGGTACATTAGGCACTTTGTCATTTGCTTCCAAAATTTACAATGAAATTGTGGAACTGTTAAGAACACAACCAAAATATGAAACTCTTTTTCATTTCTCAAATAATTATCCTAAATGTAACAAATGAAATTATAAAAAAATAAAAAATATTACCTATTGATCTGAGGTAGGAACTACATTCTCCAACAATGCCATTTCCCATAACTGAATTTGTTCAATTATTTCATGTTTGATTTGAACATTCTTAGGAATAGTTGGTAAGATCCTTAACATTCTTGGTTGTGAGTCTATAAGACTCCTCAAGGAAACTTGTACTGGTCCAAGTGGGAGAATTCTAACTGAACTCACATTTTATGTGAAGGGCATGTTATGGGGTTTTGGTCTAGTTGTAGAGGGCATAACATGACCCTCTATACCAACAGATTGTATACTTGTTGGAGTCACCCTAGAAGCATCCTCCAAGGCACAAATATAAATAATAAGATGGAATAATACATGAATAATGTTGAAATATGTAACTAGGTTTGGTCTTCATAATGACATATGTAATCACAATTTTATGTAATTTATGTAAAAAGAAAAGGAAAAATAAGATTATTTTTGTTATGCTTGAGGCATCAGTTTCATGCTCAAGGAATTGTATTCTATATCACGCTCCGATTATGAGCTCTTAGGATTGGTAATTGAGTCGTTTTCATAAAGACCCATTTGATCATGTTACATATGGCACAAAATATCTTTGTTTTAGTCAAATAGAGTCAAATGATCCTCGAGGACCAAGTTGAAATGTTCCATAAGCAACCATACAATAACTTGATGGAACACATGAAGAAGAAAGTCCCATTATAGAATGACAATATATTAGAAGACTCATTAAAATAAGGTCATGAAGATGGAAAATGATCAATGACATGTACAGTACCATTACAAAGAATCATGGAAACTAAAATAATAAGCACTACAGATAGGTGTCCATGAGGTATGTATAATAATATTCTTTTTAAGGGTCCATCATAAGATGTAGTAGGGTTGAATTTATGGGTTTATATTTTAAGAAAACTGTAGTATTCAGAAACCTTAATCTTAATGTATTTGTTTCATATGATTTGATTTCTAGGGCATGGGATAAACTCTAAAATGTCATAAAGGGAAAAGAATATGATCTAAGGTTTGAATTTAAGAAACACTAAAATGACCTCTTGATTACATAAAACCATAGGAAAGTAACTTGACATCATTTTTTGGAATAATATATTGCTTGGGTTACTTGCTAAAATAGTATTGCAGGTACAAGAAGTAAAAAATGGATGGGGTGATCCATTGAAAGGCATGATGAAAGAAGGGAACTATACAAACCCTTAGACAATACTCATAATATAGATGAATAGAAAGGAAAAGGTAAAAGATGAAAGACATTTTCCATGGTTGAATGCATCTTAAGAAGAAGGAGTCATGGTAAGCATAAAAATTGAAGAAAGAGCTCATAGCTTAGGTAAAAGTCTACATACTGGTAGAAGTCATCATACGATAATGTAGCTCTTGGTAACCTCATAAATTATGGAATCGTTGTGTAAAAGTTTTACTAAATATATGCCCTAGATTTCTCAACAAATAACATAATCATACTCATGCAAATAGATTGTTGAATCTTACATTTTTCATAACATTGGATGTATATGGGAGCATTAATGATCCCTTCATGCCAACATTGTGGGTATTGAGGGGAATAAATGAATCCTACATGCCAAAAAAATGCATGCTTAGAAAGAACACAAATATTAATAAGTAGATATAGTGAAATAAGTTAATTAAATGCATGCAAATATTGATCAAGTTTATCATTGGAATTACCTTAGATGTATTAAAAGGTGTTATAGGGGTTGGACGAATTCAAAGATTGACTGCATTCCAAAAACATAAATTAGCATAATATAATAAGGAACATCTAATAATTGAACCTGTAAAAGACAATATTGAATATTACCTCATGCATCATCATGGAAATGTCTTGCCCTCATGCATTTTTTAACATTTCCATAAAATTAGTTAAGATGATTGAATCCCCCATAGTAGAATCGGTAACGCCCATGGGCACATTCTTAAAAAAACCCATAATAACATAAAAATAAGAAAACCTTGATAGAAAAATAGATAAAAAAATAGAATTGTAACACCAAATATATATGTCTTTCAAGTAAAATCTTAAACATTAAAATTACTTGATGTTCATTACAATTAAAAAATCATTACTTAACTTGTAAAGAAAAATTATATTGTAGTGAATCCTTACAACTATATTAAAGTAAACATAGTGATCAAAAAATGTCATCCTCACAAGTAAAACATTAAAAATTCAAATTACTTAATGTTCATTACAATTAAAACCAAATTATTAACTTGTAAAGAAAAAGTATATTATAGTGAATCCTTAAAAATATCTTAAAGTAAACATAGTGATAAAAAAATATCATCCTTGCATGAAATCTCCTCATCTGATGGCATATATACCCCATCATTAATATACCCTAAATCCACAAATAAATTAATACCATCATTTTCATAGCCTTCATTGCCTTCAACTACAAGTAAATTGAAATAAATTAATTCATCATCTTCATGGATTTGATGCCCATGTGGTTGCTCATCTCCTTTAGAAGCTTCAGTAAACTCGTCCTGGTCTTCGTCTTTTTCCTATACATCATTGACAATAAATTCTTCATTATCTACATCTTGGCCATATATGTCTTTAGGTGGAACTTTTGCATCTTCAAGTAAACCAAGGTCCTCTACATCTTGAACATATGTTACTCTTCATCCTCTTGGATCATAATCAATCACAAATTACCAATCAGGTTGTTCTAAATTTGTAATGAGAAAATTTTGGTCACATTGACTTGGAAACACATAAGGTTCAAAAGTGGTGTCAAACCTAGATGTATTGATCATATGGAATCCATTATTATGGAGCAAGATAGTTTTTTCTTCTCCCACTTCGATAATCTTGTACCATTCAACACGAAAAACAACTTTCCTGAAAAACATAAAATCAAGCTCTATAATGCCCTCAAACACTCTATAGTAGTAAAGTGTGCTTGTTCTTGGTTGTCTATCATTTGCATGTGAATGAAATTCCACAATCATAAGTTTTTCTCTTTTCATCAACTTTTCTGATGTAAAAATGATGACCAAAATTCCACATTCCTTTGTAATATCTTACCTAAATTCATATAAATATCAACTAATTATATTCAAGGATATGAAGTATAAAAAAAACTTTATTAAATATATGCAATATATTAATATATATCACCTCCCCATTTATATATCCTTTAATGAAATTCAATTGTTTTTGTGTTACTCTATCATTACCTTTTGTTGTCTCATGTTCAATATTGGCCTTCGGCCAATTGCACGAGAATCTCCCTGACCACTTTATTTTATGTCTTGTAGGTAATCCTCAAGTAGTTTTTCTACCATGTCTATTATATATATTGGCCCATGCATTTTCATCTTCTAATTTCTTCTTTTTAGCATACTTCTCCATCGCTTCCAACATAAAGTTAGAATTGTGTGCAACATACAAATGTAATGTCTCCCACTACATAGTATCTACAATGGAAAATGTATTTGTTCAATGAATTAATAATTATTTAAAGCCATGTAATATAAAACTCAAGATAAAAATAACTCCTAACATTTTTTTTATACCTTTTATCCTATTTTAAGTCCCTTGACCCTCTATTTTTTCTCCTCCAAATAATTGATATTGGTTATAATTATGTAATCACGGAGCTTCAAGATGAAATTGAGGTAAGTACTCACTCAAATGAGCCATTGCCTAGAAAACCATGTACCCCTCAACTATGGACCATTTTGGTCAAGCCTTTTGCCTCACAAATTGTTTTAAGACCTTCATATATCTCTCCATGAGCCACAATGTTCGAATTTGAATAGGACCACACCGTTCAATCTCGTCTACTAGGTGTACAAGGTAGTGCTCTTCAGAATTAAAGAATCTTGGAGGGAATCATATTTAAATATCACACACCAAAAATGAAACATTCCTCTTCCAATACTTAATGTCATCCTGATGTATCTCTTTAGATGAGACCCACCTACAAGTATTACTATGTATTACGATAAAGACTTCTTATTTCTTGTAAACTAAAATTAGAAACTCATCTAAAGGCATAACCAATTATGCACTTCAAATGATAAGAGTAATGGAAGAGTATGCATGATGGATTGAAAAATACCTTAGATATTTACATAATTTGTAAATAGTCAAAGTGACATTGTGGTCAAAAGTACTTGGTATTATTGTAGGCAACACATCTTGCATGACCATTAACAAATAACCATGTTCAAATATGCATCAATTGATTTTATCACTAGAATAGCATGACTATTAACAAATAACCATGTTCAAATATGCATGAACTAATAATATCACTAGCATATACAATTTTCTAATTAAGTTTCCAACAACTATAACATGTGACAACGTTGACTTTATCCAATTGTGCCAATTATGTGTTTTTAGGCTTGAGAACTCTGATCCATCTCTTGTGAATAAGTTTTTTAATATCACACCAACGCCAGAAGGAAATCTTATGCTTTTCATAGAAGAAATGATGTTTTCTTTCTCATTTGATATAAATGTCCATGGAGCATGAACATATGAGTTATCTTCGTGCAACCACATCTTTGGCACAATATTGGCAACTCAAAGGTCCTTTCTTAACTTTATTTGTGCTTCAATTTTAGTTCCATTTAGATGTTTCCACAAGCACCATGCCACATTTTTCTCGATGTTCATAGTATCAAATAAGTGGGTTATTGGCAAGCTCTCATAATATTCTAATTTGTAGAAAATAGAGAGTGTTTTCATTCCTAGGGGAAAACTTGTCCCTTATTTTTTGTCATACATCACTTTCCACCTAGTAGGGTTCATCTATATTGGCTTCCTAATTTCCACTCCCTTTTCATTGAACTTATATTTATCATGCACTCGATAGCTATGATTTTGTGGTAAAAACTGTCGATGCTCAACATAGATAGTTTTATTGAGATCCCTTGACAGCCTATGCAACAATTTTGGCCTAGATGATGGACATCCATGTTTCCCCTTTGTTTGTAGTCCGAAAATAAGATTGGAAGCCATATTTAGTAAATGATAAAATAAAAACAATAATTATAAATGTAATGTATATTATATTACCATAACAAATAGAGAGCCCCAGGGCATCATGAATTGTCTAGGTAAGAATTGCATGACATAGGAAGTTACTATCATTGATAGGTCTTGATACATAAAACATATTTACACCATCCCATAATTCATGAAGCTCATCAATTAGGGACCTCATGTATACATCCATATCCTTTACTTGATATTTCCCTAAGTAAATAAATAGTTCTTTATTAGGAATAACTGAATTGAAATATTTTTATATAATCTTCAAGAAAGCATTGCATTCATATGTTCTAGTATCTAGTATGATAAGAGTTAGCATTGCATGTTCCTTTTTCATTGCCATCCAAGGGGGAATATTGTTGTTTATAATTAACAATGTCCAAATAGAATATGTTGTTCTAAGATCTCCAAAAGGATTGATGACATCCATTACTAGATAAATTCTTGCATTCCTTGGCTCATTTCTTAAATGTAGCCATTTTACCTCAATCTCTTTCCACTATTTACTATCCACAACCATACACATGACACCATCTTGGCTCCTCCCTTATGCATTATAATCCACAAATTTTGCAAACTCCTTACATTTGAATATTCTCTAAAACCTTGGCTTTATTGGAATGTGTCATAGTACTTTATAAGGAACCTTCTTGGATACTTGATCTTGACGATACCTATTTGTGTGACACATTGGGAATTATTTTAAATTCACATTATCTCCATAGTACACTATATGGTCATTTGGACATGCATCATATGTCTTGTACTCCATTCCAATGTATTTCATTATTGAAGATAATTCCCTATGAGAATGAGGCTTTTTATTTTCCTTTGGAAGTATTTGTTTGCCAAAAGTCTACATATAGAAACAAATGATTTTTATAAGTATACACAATACTGAAAAACATTAAGAGATCTAGAGAATTAATTTATATAATATCAATCCAACCTTAATATCAGTAAAGCATGTGTTTTTCAATTCATGTGTAAGCTTCAAGTTCAACAACAACATAAGTGTTGCCAATATGGAAGATTCAACATTGCATAAAGAGGTGTCCTAGCCAACTAAGCTAGGGGTGAATCAGCAACTTCTTCAAAAGATGTGTACAAATCTTTGATAATTTCATTGACACCAGCCTCATTTATCTGCGAAGTGGATTCATCCATAAATGTGTCTTGGCCTTCATCTTGAGAGTCACTATTATCAATATCATTCATTGGCTCTTCAGGAATATTGGGAACTAGAAGCGGATTTTCATAAATTAAAAAATCAAATGAAATGATCAATAATAATGTATTAAATAATGTGCATATTAATTTATTATAAGAATAACACATTTTTAATTATAATGTACCTCTTCTATATAAAATCCATGGTCCAATCTATGGATACAAATGATCCTTCGCTTCTTTAGTTTCCTATTTTGGAACATTTCGCAACAGTAATATATCATTTCACTAAAGTATTCATTTATACCTGGAGTAGGTCTTGTTGCCCATTCATCTGAATATTCAGATGACGATGTACTATTTCCCTGAATAAACCATGTTTTTTAAACAATAAGACTGTAATTTTTCACTTCAATATTACTTCTTTTTCAAGAGAACATGACCAATGAATAAACCTAGGGAGTGAATCTATGAATATGTAGTTTTTCAGTGTATTTTTTTTCTCTTTGATCACTTTATTGTTTGTAATTTTGTTTTTTTGTTGTTTCAATGTTGTGTTTAGTGCTTCTGTAGGAATTAGATATGAAAAAAATGAGATCTAGGTTCAAAACCCCAAACAAAACTCTACCAATGTGTTGAGTGAGCATTGAAGATTTGTCAAACACTTTGAGGCAAGCGTATCAGAGTGTTGCAACAAGCCTCTAACTGGTGACAAACAAACTTTTGAAGTATCGGTTTAAACTTATTTCTAAAAATAAATCCAACCTCTAACTAAATCGACATCATAAATTCTCCAAACACAAAAAGCAACATAAATACCTATTCTGCCATTTTGTATAGAATAACGTAATAGAAATATGCAAAGAAAATTTTGTGGACGCTAGTTGGGATCATTACATAAATAAATGTTGAAATATATGACAACACGTAAAACCATAAATTTTTCTAAAATATGCTTGTTTAAATTTCTATGCATGTAATTTCATTGAGGTAGTTCTATGATTAAAATGCATGTAGTGAATGTAGACCAATTCAAACTTTACAACCTACTAAATTCAAATGATGTAGTGAATGTAGACGAATTCAAACTTTACAAGCTACTAAATTCACAAGATGTTATCTCTCATTTTTCAAATACCATCTTATGTTTTCTACTACCTTTTAATTAATATAGTCTTCTTAATGTTTACAATAATTTTTTGAAACAAATGTGCTATCAATTATTGAGTTGGTAGTAAGGCCTTATTTCCAACTCAAGCTAAATGGATATACCAATTAGCTTTTGAGAAACACTTATCACATCATTTAATAAAATTACGGAAATTTTCTTAAAACATAAAAGAGATGACCAAACATAATTCCATAAACTATTATATATTATTATATATTTTACATATCTCTATAATATTTCTCAAAAACTATATATTATATATATTAATATAGTAATATATAATATATATATTATATATATATATATATATACATAATTACATTCTTTATTTTATTTTAATGTACAATTTTCTTTATCATATTTCATACTATATACATTGGTATCTATAATAATACAAACTATTATCTGACTAATACTAGACTTTAGTCTACTCCTTTAACTAAGTTTAAATATATTTAAGGACCAGCCACTTATATCTTAATATTCATATATCTTATTGAAAAAGCACCTATAGGATACTTGTCGTTACTTATAGAATGGCTGAAAACTCATTCCACAACCCTAAAAACCATATTTCCACAACAAAAATTGAAATGGTGAGTTATTATCATTGAAAATTTTACTAAACAAAACCCTCACCATGATCCCCAATATGATGAACCATCCTTATGATGCATACTAAAACTAACAATGAAAATAATTTAATCTTGTGGCAAAATCCTTCAGTAGATTCACCAAAATTATGACAGAGACACGATTTTCTTGGTACACATAATGAGAAAAACCAATAGAGTGAGATGTAAGGATATCCACAGTTGGTCATAGAAAGACCATTGTCTCAAAAAACCCTTGTCACCTAATGCTTAGTCGAGCTAGGAAGCCTAAACATTGCAACACCTGTTTAGGCGGCAATGGTGTAATCTACATGCACCCCTTATATGTGATGGACATAGGGGATGGATTCCCTTGAAAATAAGGCTTGTGCGATGGACGCCATTAAAATTACCATTTCTCAATGTGCTAGATCCAAATGAAAACATGTTTCCACTAGTTGAGAGCTCTTGGTTCTCTAAGCCCTTGGCATGATTACAACCTCACATAATACATGATTATTGGGAATGTGTAAAAAAAATTAATATTAAAGCTTATCATAATGGGAATTTGTTTTTAGAAGTCATTACATTGGGTTATGATATTGTAAAGAAAACTATTTATAAGTTTAGAATTTTTTATAGTAAAATAGTGATGAATCTTCATAAATACAAATATTTTTATATGACTAGGATTGTTTACTACTAATTCAAAGTATTTTTCTTGTAACAGGAGGATCTTTGGTTGGCTCGACAAAACGAATTCAACAAAATCCTAACAACATTGATGAAAAACTTAAGGACAATAATACATACATTGCAAGAAAAAGAGTTTTTGAAAGGTTGGGAGAAGATGAGGAAAATATTACACATAGTGCAAGAAAAGTGTATTTCAGTGGCTAGGATAAGTAGACAAGAATAATACAGACACTACAAAAAAAGGCATATTTGAAAGACTAGGAGAAGTGTATGACAGTACATACATTGTATGAAAAGCATGTTTGAAAGGTTGGGAGAAGTTGAGAAGAATAATAAAGACATTGCAAGAAAAGGCATATCTAGAACGCTTGGAAATTGTCATGAGCGGAATAATAATTTTGATGGAGAAATGTAGGGTAGAAACAGAAATGTCCTCACAATTATTTCAAAATTTTGGCAGAATTTGGTATTTCTTTAATTATTGATCATTCGCTCACTGTGTTAATGGTTTGATAAATACACTACAAAGATCTAGAGCTTACTCTCCTCCTTCACAGTATGGAAGCAATAGAATCATAAGTGACACTGATTTTACTACCTCCAAAAGATTGAAGGTCGAATATAATTAGGAATTTCCTCCAACTTAGTGTATATGTTCTTGCCCAACATATGATATTGGAAGGTCGGGAATTAACCACATAATATACGAGACTACCAGAAATACCATAAAAAAATAAAAAAGAAATTTCATGTTCGATATGTTAGGGGAAAAGATTGATTCACATAGGAAAGGATTAAACAAAGTAGCTGCTAATGAAGGTGTGATTGATGTTAATAAACACCCATTTTTCCATTTTTTTTACTTTCGAATATCCTATTTGTCTAGTTTGGTGTATTATAATTAATATTAACTTCACACTGTTTATTTCTATTAAAGAAAATCACACATCACAAAACTTGGAAACCAAGAGTATTGCTTTTTCAAACTTAAATAGAATTGTTGCCAATGAAGGTATGATTGATATTAATAAATACCCAATTTTCCAATTTTCTACTTTCTAATGGCCTATTTGTCTAGTTTGGTGATTATATTTAACAGTAACTTTAAACTACTTATATTGATTACAGGAACTCACACATCACAAAAATTAGACACCAAGAGTGTTTTTGTGTCAAATATATAACAAATCTTCCTGTTTCTATTTGATATATCTCATACAAAATTTCAGTCAAAATTTCATGTATCACCTCCAAGGCTCACAAATTTGTTAGCTTTCAAGGATTTAAATACCCAACGGTTTGCTTGATAGTGAATTTCAATTTTTGATGTCTACAACAATAGCCTGCTTAATAAAGAAGAGCCCTAGTTCTGAAACAAATATATTTCTTGCTGCACTAATTATTTCAGGTCCATTATGGCGCAACCAGTCAAGCATTAAGTAAGCATTTCATGCCATGTGGAGAAGTGAAATTTCAACTGGTCAACAAACTGGGTAAGTTTATTTATCTAGATCCATCATGAAAACATGTGACATCGTAATCCAAGAGCTTAGATGAAAACATGTTTTCATTGACTAGTTGCAAGTTTGATTATAGGATTAGGATCACATATTGACAGCTTAGAGAACTCACAAATTCATTGAATCAAATAGGGAACACCATGAATGGAATCAAGGTATCTTACTATGTGCTAGAATGTGTTGATAGGGTGACCAATAATACAATCCTAATCAATTTTTGGTCTAAGAGAATTCCTACATTAAACTAAACAACTAAAATCTTAAATCTACTAAAAAATGCAATCTGCAATTATTGCTAGAATCTATAAACACATAAATATATAATGGAAACATAGTAAACTGTCTGGAAAAAGCTATCATAGCTTTTCACTACTTCTGAAAATGAATACTTTCTATAGAAAAGCAACTCATTGCTAGCTGCTGAATTGAACACTCAATGAATAAACTTATACCTTTACATTTTCCTTTATATATTGAGGAGAAGAGTAGGTACAATAAACCTAGGCACATGCACAACAATGCCTCAAGTGAAGATGACCTGAGGCATGTAAGCATGCATCATATTTATTGGATTGCATGCACCTAACTAAACTTAGACTGAAGCTAAAAAATTAGAAAAGTGATTAATACGACCAGAGATAACACATCCAACTTCATGTGCCCTATTTTATTTAACTGTGTAATTCATGCAATCTCCATGCAAGCAACATGCAAACTACATGCGAGCAACATGTAAACTACTGAGGGTAACATTATTCCTTCCTATTTGTTTATGGTGCATGTATGCATGCGTCCTCATTCTGGGAAGCTTACAAAGTGTTGGTTCATCTTCTTGTATATTGTATTGCTTTGTACTCATCTACATATCATTTTCTTTCTTGGAAAATAATTGGGTACGAATTTGGTGGGACGACCATTAATATCTATGCAAACCTGCAATACCTTTTGTTCCTTCTATTGCAATATTATAATGAACTTGTTCCTACACTTTCCAAGGTACTAAGAGATAAAAGTCTCATCCTTGAACCCAATGTAACATAGGAGACAATAGACAAAGTAGAGCCAAAAGTAGTTAAGGAAACTGTAGCATTGATGAATCTGCAACATTGGAGGTTGGAACCTTAGAAGAAAAGGAAATAGGAGAGGACATGATGATGTTCTTGCAGTATCAAGGTTTGGTGATGTCGCTTGGGGAAGTGAAGATAGATGTAGAGGAGGCACAAATAAGTGTGAAGGTGATGGAGAAGAGAAAAGTATTGAGTAAAGTTGGATGTGAAGCTATGTTGCTACATGATATTGCTAATGGTATTTGAGTTGGAGATGTAGCTACATTGTTCCATGAGACATGTTTCAACGAAGAAGAGCTCTACGATGAGCCAATAGAAGAAGACAAAGAGTAGTAGAGTGCAAGACAGAGAGTTGTTCAAGGCGTAGAGTAGAAGAACAAGCAAAAGTAGCACAAGTTATCATTGTGTACATGCTAGGATGGCATCGGCATAGAGGGAGCAACAGTGAGGTTTGTCTATGGCATGCAGTTTTGGTAGAAGGTCATGCTCTTAAAATTTAACTAGGTAATATGATACAAGATCATCTCTTCAAAAGGAATAGCTATATGTGAATCATGAAAAGGAAAATCTTAAAAAGAATTCTTAAAAGGAATATCTTTGTGCAAAATTACTAAGGGATAAGTGTGTGAAGGGATTGCAACCACAACCTATATAACAGTGAAAAGAGAACCTGACCTCTTGACCAATAAAATCTTAAAATGTGTATTAAAGATAACATAAAATATATAAAACTAGTGTATAAATCAATTATTATTTTTTTAATTATTTAATGGGTATAAAACTAGTGTATAAATCCCCTCACTATATGGATGCTACTCATATTTTCTCTAGCTACTTTAGCTAGAAATGAACTTAAGTGGACTCCTTTATGCTCTTAGAGTTTGCATATAATTTCTTAATATTTCTTGATCTTGTAGGCAGAGGAGAAAGGAAAGTTATCTACTAATGAGTTTCAATTCAATTAAATTGAGAAGAATATATGCATTACATGCCATTAAGGCATCTAACATTGATTCACACATAATGGCTACTACTTATGCCAACTTTCCTTCCTGTGGGATACCATTCTTCAGAGAATATTTCATTCCTTGAAACACACAGGAAATTACATTTATGAAAAAAATGGGCAAACAACATAGATATTTATTGGCATCTAATAACTAAACTAGTTCCAAATGAAATCAGGATATATTCACATCTGAGACAATATATTTCACTCCCTGTACAGTTTACTCATGAACATGTCGACCATTCTCCTTAAGCTTCTATTTTAAAGCATCTTGATTATATATATATTATATATATATATATATATACCCTTATGAATATAAATTTTACAAAAAAACCCAAATGCACAGGGTAGTTAGCTCAACATATTTTTGGGGCCTAACATGGTAGGGACATTGAGTAAGAAATAATTAGGCATGGAAGCCAACCTAAAAACATAACCTTGAGACCTCCTGCATGTTATTTGCAACTTTGCAACTTTGAACCAATTGTTGTATCCCACTGGCCTATCATCTTACTAATGTGTAATGATTTCCTATATTTTATTCTATAATCAAAGGAGTTATCATTTTTTAAAGACACTTGTTAGAGAGGACACTCACGTTACTAAAAACATTTAGCAACACCCATAATTTACTATAATATGTAATTATGCATTTTTCATATATTTTCATCCTAGCCTATTAATTTTCAAATCTTTGTAGATCACTTCGAGAGTTCTAATGGTATACAAGGGCCTTTCTATTTGGGTTCAAGGTCCACTCTATGATTATGACCTTATTCTCAGTGAGAAATATCTTGAACCAACATTTTTTATGCTATGTTGTTGGGGATCCAAAAGAAGAGTAGAGAGGAAAGCAAAACGTAAGATGGAGATAAACAAGAGAAATTAATTCCTACCTCACCACCTCACTCGAAGAGAATAGATCCTACCCTTTGATCTCGATTTCTTTGATTTCCTATATCTTGTGGTAGTAATGCATGTTTCTTTTGGTACTTAAAGTTGGGTTTGTAGATATTCGATTAAGGAGAAATTTAGCAAATAAAAAGTGAAATAAAAGGCCTCTTTTAGGAGTAGTTAGTAGGTCTAGGGAATGGGGCATACCTGTAAGAGGGAAAGATTAATTATAAAGTGGATCACTTTTAACTAGCTAATAATTTATGCTAGGTAATATTACTTGTAATGCTCTAAGAATATGGAGAAATTGAGTTTCTAAGATAAGGATCCTTAGAAACATTGAGTTTCTAAGAGAAGGATAATAGCTAGTATTAAATATCATAAGGATCTAATTCTAACATCTTTATACTTATCATTCTTCCTCTAAGACTATTTTCTAACTGGAAGTCATTTATTTATCATGAGGAGACAATAATGATATATCTAATAGTTCTACTTGACATAAAATAAGAATGGACACGTTCCTTAACTTTCCTGAACCTGACAAAACTCAGTTGAGCTCCTTTGTTCCTCTAAATTTTGTTTATAAGACACATGGGAGGAGCAAGCTATCTATTAATGTCAACTAAGGCTCATGACTTCAATGCATTTGAATGTCTCCATAACACGCTGGCAATCTATTTATGAACTTTAACTAAGGCTCATGACTTTAATGCACTTGAATGTCTACATAGCAGCCTTGCATTATGCCTTCACCATTTATTATGACACGACTGCTTCCAACAATGTTGGTTGTGAATCCTGCAATCAAGGTGAATTTATTTTTGAATTGAAAGGATTAAAACTATAAGATTTGAATCATTACAATTGAGTTGAGAGGTGAAATAAAGATAGTAAGGAAAGGTAAGGATGAAGCCAAATCTTGAACATGTGAATGCCTTTGTGTGTTCTTGGGTGCTCTAATTCATATAGACATCACACTTGCATGCCCTTCATACCCAACCATATACCTAATGAGAAGAAAATATAATTGGAAGGTTAGGGAATTAAATAATTAAAATAATGGTGAGACAAAAATGCTCAATAAATGAAAGGAAACCTCAATACCAATGCCTTCAGCTATGAAAAGAAAATACCTTTGGAAAATACAAGGAAAAGACCTCTAGAGAATAAACCCTTTCCTATTTTCTTTGAAATGTCTAGCTCAGTTTCCAGTGCCTTTGCAAAATTACAAAGAAAACCCCAGCATACAGAAACTAAAAAAAATTGGCATGAAAATGATTTTCGGCCTCTACACCAAAAAGTTTTAGTGGTTTCAGCCAGCTTCATTCCATTTTCAGCTGGCCTGTTTCTATTTTCAGTCAGCCCAGTCCATTGTTTCCTATTGCTTCCTGCTCAGTCGGCGCCCGCGTCTCCCACTTTTCTTATGAATTAGGGTCTCTTAATAACTATCTCCCGCCACCCACCAATAAAGGATTATGTGTTTTTCTTATGAAATTTACCATAAAATCTAATGCTAAGAGATTTCTGAGTGTGCGGTTTATGACAAAGATTCAACTCCATACAAGATGTAATGGGGAAGATGGAATTGCATCATGGCTAAAGAGCCCTTTATTATCATCATAAGGGGTATAACCATTGGGCCTACTTCCCTAAATGCTCATTAGAGAAACCCTCATCTCGTGGCCCTCAAACCCTAAGCAACATTGAATCTATATCATACCCCAAAATGGGTATGTCGAATAGGTGTAAAGAGGTTCTCCATCCAAATTCGCACCCTTCTTCCTTCCCCTCTTTGCTCCTCATCATTGGCATTACTATTGGTGTTGTTGTCATCATTCCCATCTGGGAAGAAAGTGGCAAGCGATTCTATCATTTGGGTTATGCCACAATCAACAGTAAGAGTTGTAGAATGACCCCCAGGATGACCTGCCCAACTTTCCATGGCTAGAATTGCAATCCCCCTTTCTCCTTCCCATTCCCTCCCCCAGGTGTATATGGGTGTTACACAACATTAGTCTTCGTCTCTCCATTTTCTTGACAAATCCTCCATTGCAATGGGGAAAATGAGGCCCTCCTTATGCACATAAATTCTGATACTCCTCTAACAGTAATGATGGAATAATTTTTTAGGTGAAGTTGTGGGCATAACTATTTTCCCGTTTCTTGAAGTCATGTGTAGGACATTCGATAGATTTTCCTCACAACTTATGCTATCAGAGTGGAAGGCTCCATACAGAAATTGCCTAGGATTAGGATCCTTTGATAACTTCAAATCCCTCATCATGTTTATCATATTTCCGTTCAACAACCTCTCCATGGTTCCAAATGCCATTGTGATCATTGGCAGCAAAGACTAACACAATGGGAAACATATATACATAGTACTCTGATCTAATTTGCAATGGATGTGTGAAGAAAATATAATGTGATCCTCAATTTGAAAGACCAAGAAAACTTACAGCATTAGCCGTGGGGTTGCAGATAGGAAGGGCTTTTCAATTCTGCCATTTTTATTTCATTCTCTAGAAGCAACAATGCACAAATACAATGTAGTTGAAAAGTGGGGTCAGGGATAGGAAGGGCTTTTCAATTCTACCATATTTATTTCATTCTCTATAACCAAAAATGAACAAATACAATGTAGGTGAAAAGAGAATAGTGTAAATAACCAGGAAAATAATGAAATTTTGGTTAGATTATGAGAAAATCTGGCAGAAATTTTGAAAATTTAGATTATAGCCATCAAATTTTAAGATTTTGGGTCGTTAAAAAAAAAATATTCAAAGACCAGCATTCTAATTTAAAAAGAAAAACTTACGAGATTCTGGAAAGAACTTTATCCTTCTCTTCTAAATGACATCTTTATTTGTATGCCACCCAATTCCTCCCTTCCTCTTCCCCTTGATCTTAGAGCATGGGACCCAATAGCATTTTCCTTCTCATGACCCCTTGCTCTTAGAGCACGTGATCCAATAGCATCTTCCTGATCGTGACCCCTTCCTCTTAGAGCATGTGATTCAGTAGCATCTTCCTTCTCATGACTCTATCAAAATGATACCCATCGAAATTCTTTATTTAGTCCACTGCAAATGCAACCAATGCACCTTGATACCATGAATCTGAAGTCTGATTGTATTTGTTCCAGTGTCATATGCTTTCTAAGAAGCACAACCATTTCTTGGCTTTCCACCTCAACATATCACCGTTGGACATGAACAAGCTTCATAGGGCTAGAGCATCTAAGTGATTCTCCTTGCATATGTTTAACAACTCTCCCACCCAATTCCTCCATTCCTCCTCCCCTTGCTCTTAGAGCATGCAATCCAATAACATCTTCCTGCTCATGACTGTAAAAAAGTGATACCCATCGAAATTATTTATTTAGTTCAATACAAATGGACCCAATGCACCTTGATACCTTGAATCTCAAGTCTGATCTATTTGTTCCCACATGATATGCTTGTTAAGAAGCACAACCATTGCTCGTCTTTCCACCTCAACACATCACTATTGGACATGAACAAGCTTCATAGGGCCAAAGAATCTAGGTGCTTTTCCTTGCATCTAT
The DNA here is from genome assembly GCA_000404065.3 of Pinus taeda. Lineage (NCBI taxonomy): Eukaryota > Viridiplantae > Streptophyta > Pinopsida > Pinales > Pinaceae > Pinus > Pinus taeda. The sequence goes on along the minus strand of APFE030949100.1, from coordinate 19,397 downwards.
TTAACAACTCTCTACTCATTGTTCATCTTGTCCAATGCATTGCAGATAACAACAAAAATATGATAAATCTACAGTACCAATGCATCATTTGGGTGAGAATAAATCATATGAGAGTTAAAATTATTCATAATGAGTCGAGAGATTGATTAAAAGAGGTCAATCTACCAAGTTGTAATACATCATTGACAAAAATTAAAGGACTAATTGTGACTTGTCTACCAACACACCTACAACCAAAATTACATTTAATCGGTTCACCTCCACACCTATAACCAAAAGTACCGCCCTTGTGAATTTTGTGACTAATTCTTCCACAATCCAACCTTTTATCCTCAACGTCTACTTCTCACAAAAGTTTTCGTAGATATTTTGAAGTAGGAATATTTTTTACTAATGAATATTATGTAATTTTCCTCCACCATACTTGTAGAAATTATGGCGTAGATTTTCAACTACTTGTGAAGTTATAATAAAAATCACAAGACACAAACCTACTCTACTACTATGCAGAAGTTAATTCACAATTTAGAACAAAAATTTCATACATACAATAATAAATAACACACATGTACACAAATTTTTTCCTGGGGAAAGCAATATGTTATAAATCCAAACGTCTGCTTGCATTAATATGATGAGTAGAAATGTATTACAACTAAGCACAACCTGCAAGTGAATAACCTATCTCTTTGATCACGGAGAAGCCTTGACCTAGAATTAGTAAATTTCTACCTCTACTTGAGCGCATATTTCCTTGCACAATTCCTTGATAAATTAGGCCCCTATTCTTTAGGATTTTTTATAAATGGATTGCCCATTTCCCAAGGTTGATCATCTGACTACATGCAACACATGTAAACTCAAGAATAGTCTAGAATTTATGTTACATTATATTGAAATCTCCACCACAACTTGGGAACTCAAATTCTCCCTACACTAGCTATTTTGGGTTGATTGATCAGTTAATTGGATGGTCACTGAGTATTAATGAAGTCCCACTACACAATTGTCCTTCCACTAGTTCTTCGATCAATTGGAACTAATTTACGTGAAAAACAACTTGAGATAATTGACTTTGATTGCTACAAATTAGCAATCATACATGCTTAACTGAACTCTAACTCCTCCAACTCTAATTTACTGAGTAAATCGAGTGACAGAAGCCATGTCACACAAGTTATCTGCATATAAGTTGTCTATTGATGTGGAAATTCAAATTTTCTCAATTTAATCAAGGAAAAATCAAATTGGGAATTTCTTGCTACATTTTTCAAGACTCTCTCTCTATAAGAAAGGTATTATGAACCACCCTTATCCTACACTTATGGAACTCGAACTTCCTGTTGACAAATATTTTGTCAAAATGTCAACATCTTGCTCCTTTGTCAGAATGGAGTGTAGCAGCATCATCTGCCTATAGACATAGTCTGGTAAATGGTGATATTGGATATCTATATGCTTGGACTTATCATAAATATAGTATTCTCAGAGAGATTGATGCAACTCTGATTATCACAATCGGATCCATCATCTGACCAAATAGTCTAACAAATATCTTTCTCATCCATATTGCCTCATGTGTTGCTTGACTTGTAGCCATGTATTATGCTTATGTCTTGCTGAGCACCACAGATCTTAGCCTCTTATCGTACCAAGAAATAACTACAGACCCAATACAAAAATTTCCACTTTACGTACTCTTTCATTTTGATGGACTTCATGCCTAATTTGCATCTATGAAGCTCCACAACTTCACTCCCTTTTCTTGTTTGTAGCATAGTCCGAACTGGGTAGTGCCTCTGAGGTACCATAAAACATGATTAGTTGCCTTCCAAAATAGTTTGGTTGAACTAACCATAGCTTCTCTTAGATGGTTTACTACACAACACATATCTGGTCATGTGTTCACAAGATACATGAGTTGACCCACTAGCTACCGATAAATGGTAGCATCCACTTCTTCACCTGAAGTGACATCCTCCTTCCTATAGTTGTTCATTAGAGGTGTCTCCATGGGTTTACAACTCTCCATGTAGAATCTCTGTAATATCTCATTTGTATACTTGTCCTGAGAGACAAACAAATCCCCATCACCTTGTCATACTTCCAACCTGAGAAAGTAGTGTAGGATACCCATGTCCTTTATTTTAAATTCCTTCACAAGGTCCTCCTTGCAAGACATGATCAACTCCTCGTCACTAGTTAAAATAAAATTATCAACATATAAGGAAATAATAAGCAATTTACCTTCTGTCGAGATGTGATGAGGTTTACATCCGCTTCACTTATGGTGAAGCCAAAATTAGTGAGATAACTATTGATATCAATGTGCCAAGCATGAGTTTCTTGTTTGAGATCATACAATGCTCACTTGAGTTTGCACACATGAGACTCTTGATCGAATGTCTCAAAACATTTTTGTTACTCTATGTAGACCTCATCATTAATAACTCCATTCAGAAATGTTGTTTTTACACCCATTTGGTGGATATTCCACCCCATTCGAGTAGCTAGACCAAGAATTGATATAATGGATGAGCAACTTGCTACAAGAGAAAAGGTCTCCAACCAGTCAATTCCCTCAACTTGTTAGTACCCCTTGACCATAAATCTAGCCTTATGCTTTTCTATGTTTCTATTTGTTGCCTACTTCACCTTGAAGATCCATCTCAACCCCACTATTGATTTATATGATGGTCTTGGGACCTTTTCCCAAACACTTTTTTTTTCAATGGATTTGTATTCCTCCACCATTGCATCAAACCATACAAGTGTTTATCCAAAGATGATATGAGGTTGTCATTGATTTCAAACCAAGCAGCACCAAGGGCTACCATGATCTTGAAAGGTAATTTTTACTTGAAAAATTACTCTATTTTGATTCAAGAATATCCTATATGTATTCTACTCATCGAGATGTTTCCATTGATATATGGCACGCCAAGTAATTCTTCACGGTTTGAGAGATATTCATGTTTGAAGTTAGTAACCCTAGTTAGTGGGCTAAAACCCTATGGGGTTGTGGCATGGAACTCATAATTGGTTTTGGTCATTTAATATTCATTAATTAATAATTTTTTAAGCTCCTAAAATCCCTCCAATATTCTCTATAGAATCCCCTCTCAACTCGATAAAAATAAATCTCATATATCCTCCAAATGTAGTGATCGTGGAATTTTCGTTGTAACTTCATTTCTGCGAAGTCTTAGATTCTAAAACGAAAACCCATTTGATTAAAAATATTGATGAACGTCTTGATCAAGTTCCAGATCTTGGTTCACTGTATTTTTGGAGCTATGATCTATAGAAGTTAGGGTTTTTACAGGCTACAAAATTTCATCTCAAAGAAGTGACCTTGGGAAAATTGTCATAACTCTCTCTCTGAAAAGAGGATTGGAATTCTGTAAAAAGTGGTGGATAGTGCATGGATGGTAGTTTTATCTATATCAATTTCAAAGCCGAAGGAGGTAACAGTGACACGTGATATACCATACAAGTTCACTCTATTGAACTAGTCCATAATTAGGTCATCGTGAGAGATTGGGAATAACTTTGACTTTAAGAGTCCAAATTGGGTCGGACCTATGGTATTAAAAAGAAGACTTAGAGGGAAACTACATGATGGAAGATCACATATTGTGGATCTGCAATCACAGAGATACAATAGGGAAGAAAAGAGAAAGGTGTAGCAAAATGATGCGGCAGAGGTAAGCTATAGGTAAATAGCTTATGTATATGCATGTAAATTTCTTAATTGCATTAGGTTCTTTGTATTCTAATTTGTTGGTTTTATTTAGCAGTCACATATGCTCTACAAGATGAGGTAAGTTTTGTTATTATCATGTCATGGGTATTTCCTTGAATACTTTTTGCAGGTATTATATATTCATCAAGAGAAGACACAATGCATAATCTAATGTTCTGAAGAGTAAGAAAGGGTAGCATGATAGCAATCAAGGTGCATAATAGTAGCAAGAATTTCACCATATGAAGTCTTCAAGTGGGAAGCACTGCATACAATCATTGTAAGAGTATCATTGTAAAAGCATCATTGTAAAATTTGTACAAGTGTCTATCTCCCAAGAGTTGAAGAGGCAGTGTTGGGAGGTCTAGGATCATCATTAAGTGGTTGTGTCATTATTGGGGTTACAGTGTAGTGTGTCTTATTCTTCTACATCATTCTATATCATTGTAAAGTGGACCATTTTCCTTGGTACGGGAGTCCATTCTTCTTTTATGCTTCTCTAGGGTGGTAGGGTGGTGCTACGCTAGTGCATGAAGTCACCAACAAGTTCAAGAATGTGAAAAATTCAGGGTGTCAGGGTGGTGCTAGGGTGAGTTGTAGCTCATTTGGTGTTGGGGCATCCATTCAGTTGACTATTGAAGAATCTCAAGCATTGGAGTGTCCATCCAGCGAGAGTTGGAGAATAATTCTTTTCTACAATTCTAGGAAGTTGTTCCTTTCATTTCAGTTGGGTTGAAGATTAAAGAATTTATTAGAAAAGTATTTGATAGTTTTTGACTCGGAGGGGGTTTTTCACCTAAAATATTTGTGCCTTGTATATTATTTTATTTACTGTTATCACTGCATAAAAGTTAATAATAATTGAAGATTAACTAATGCTCTGAAAATATATAAAAATGCTAATTGTAATAAATAATGATTCACCCCCCATCAATATTTTCAAACAACAGGCTGCTCTATTTCTTCCTCAAAATAGGATGGCTCAATCTCTATAAGCTCTGTCATAAGAGCCATGTAGCTAATGTACCTCTCAGGTGACCTCCTTTGCTTATGAAAATTTGAAGGATATCCCACATTCTCCCTCGCATCCTGCACAAGTATATCAACTTCCTTATTTCATTTTCTGCCTTCTCTAGAGGTTTTGTTTTAATGAATGTCTGCACCCTCTCCTCCACACTTTGTGGTTGCTCTACAACCTCTTGAGGTTTCTCTTTTGGAGCTAAAATCTCATCTTTTGGTGGGATCTAAAGCTCCCTATCAAGAGAGCACCACATAGCTTTCTCCTCATCCAAATTTACATCCTTTCACACAATTATCATAATGAGTGATGGCAAGTACACATGTTAGTTATGGGGAATTTTTGTGTAACCCATAGATACCCCTAGTTATGTGGTCAACTAAACCATATTCCTTGATTCTTTGGAGATATGGTAGTAAACTGAGGCTCCAAAACTGTTGAAGTGAGATGCATCTAACTTTCTTCCTGACAAAGCCTCATTCGGTGTAATGATGCCAAGAATATGATGAGGACTTCAGTTCTTAAAACATACTATTGTATTGCATGCCTCAACCCACAAATGCAGAGGTAGGCCTTGTTCGTGCAACATCACCCTCGTTGCCCCCAAAATGGTAAGGTTTTTTCTCGCAACCAACCCATTCTAATGTGGGTTGTGGGGTGTTATCAACTCTCGTTGAATGTCTTCTTTCACACATAAATTTTTAAATTCATTCAACCCATACTCACCTCCATTATTTCTCCTCAAAGCCTTCACCTTCTTGCTGGTTTCTTTCTCAGCCAGTGCCTTGAATTCTATGAACTTGGAGAATGTCTTATATTTCTTCCACATGAAGAGATCCAACACTTATGTGAGAAGTCATCAATAAAAAGACAAAATATTTTTGTCTGACAGTGGAGGCTATCAAGAAAGGTCTACATATATCAAAAAGGATCCTTTTTTAGACTGCATGCACTTTTTTGTCCCGATCATGGAATGACGATTTTATGTACTTCCCTAAGGTACATCCTTTGCATTCATCATGTTGCTCAAGTTATCCTTTAGGGAGGCTATTGGCTATTTATTTTATAATATTGAAGGTGCCATGATGAAAATGGCCAAGTCTTATGTGCTAAAGTTGACCTACATCGCAACACTGAACTTTCTCTTCCTTAGTGATTAACGGAACACAATCTTTCAAATATAACTTATATCAATTCTTCACACAAACCTCAATATTCTTCACTTGTCTCATGTCTATGTGTCTCAAGAATGCTTTTCCTTTATTGAAGATCATCTCATAACCCCGATCTTCCAAAACTGCAACAAATATGAGATTTTCCTTTAGGCCTAGAACAAACATGACATCCCTAAGCCTGAGAGGGGAGCCTAACTCCCTCTGAAAGGTGATTGTACCAATATTGGTTATGTTGTACCTTCCATCATCCCCTAGCTCGATGTGCATCTGCAGATCTTTCTCCTCCAGCTCACTGAAAGATCTCTACACCCTATCATGTGGAACAATGCACCTATTGTTTAGTACCACACACTCCCCATCATTGTGTTGGACACCCATGCGATAAGGGTAAACTCAAGGTCAAACTATGAAGTCAAGGCTTCACCCGCTACTCCTCCTACGGTATTACTGCTTGCATTTTTCTATGGGCACTTTGTGGCATAGTGCACGTATTCATGACAATGGAAGCATTTAAATTTTTAAAAATCTTTCTTTTTTCCCCCATGGGTGGATTCTAGTTTGGTTTGAGATTTCTTCCCTTTTCCCTTCTTTCCCTTTCCAACCAATGCAATTTTTTCTTCATCCTTGCCCTTGGATGAGGTCCCATCTCTAGTATTGTGCCTTATTTCCTCCTATACCAAATCATACCATAAGTGTTCCCAATTCGGTAGTTTCTCCCTCCCATTCACTTAATCTTCATACCTATGCCAATTGTTGAAATTAGGCTTTTGTGATCCATGTCAGGATTAAGAGAATTCTTCGGCTAAAATCACATGATAGAATATTTATCGACACGCTTTGAACCAACCAGTGTGGTTCATCATCAGTACAAGTTGAAGAATCAGATCTAGAAAGCATGTTAAATAGTTAGAGCAAAACTTCCAAAAGCTATAATTATTGACTAGGTAATGGCTAAATTGACTACCTAACAGCTATATTAGGCGAGGAAAGGGCTAGTTTGACTGGACATAGGGAAAAGGGAGCAAAAGTCCAATTTGTAACTTAATTTGAGGTTTTTAATAAATTAATAGTTAGTTAGTTTATTAAATTACAAGTAAATTTATACAATACATATAACTACTAAGGATTAATTTCTCATCTTAGACTATAATAATATTAAAATAATAATATTTTTAAAATAATTAAATAATATTTTAATTTTAATTGTTTATTAAAAATTCTTCTATAATAAACAAAGATCTAGGAAAATTATTTTTCTTATATTAATTAAGTTGAATTATTATATAACTAGTTAGTTGTACTATTCCTTATTTTATGTAATTCAAGAGCTAGAAATAATCTAATTTTTTTCTCTATAATACTACCTAAGCACCCACGGGGGATTTGAACCAGTGACTTAATAGTGCACCCATTCACCATCAATCCAAAGCCCATGGGTAGCTAGAAATAATATATTAAGGGACATACTTGATAACTAATATATTATTAATCTAATGAAGTTAATGTGTTAACCTTATTTTAAATAACTTCAAGGATATTATTAATAGGTTTTATACTAGATCCCTACTAATATTATTATATTAATATTATTACTGTTAATTGTATAGGGTATTAATATCTAAGTAATCTACTCACTTACTCGATTTAGGGAATTAGTCATTGAAATGCATATGTTATAGTTTCAGAATTAATTTAAGGGAAGGGTTACTAATTTACATAAAATCATTAGAATATAAATTGATTATTTAAATCTCTAGAAATTTACCCTGAAGGAAACAAGAGGACAAATCAAACAAGGCAGGAGGCTCAAGAAGGAAGGAATCAAGGGAAAAAAATCCTCAAACCAGCTACAAAAAGAGGGAGGGGAAGGAAATGACTAGGAGGTGAGGACCAAGATCCAACATTTGCTTATCATCCACCCATCATCTCTATTGAGATTGCTTGGCCTCCTTTCGATCTCAATGGCTTCCCTAAATTTACGGTGGTGGAACTATGAAATTCTAGCAATGACATTGGCCTCCTCAATACAAACATGATGTTTGGTCTTCTCCACATGCTTAGCTGGTGTGGAAGAGAGGCTAAGAAATCTCAATAGAGATGACGAGTAGAGGATTAGTGGATGCTAGATCCTCGTCCTCACCTCCTAATCATTTCCTCTCCCTCCCTCTGTTCATAGTTGGTTCAAGGTTTTTTTCCCTTGATTCCTTCCTTCTTGAGCCTCCCGCCTTGTTTGATTTATCCTTTTGTTTCCTTCAGGGTAAGTTTCTAGAGATTTAAATAACCAATTTATATTCTAATGATTTTATGTAAATTAGTCACCCTTCGCTTAAATTGATTCTAAAACTATAATAGATGCATTTCAATGACTAATTCCATAAATCGAGTAACTGAGTAGATTACTTAGATACTAATACCTTATACAATTAATAGTAATAATATTAATATAATAATCTTAGTAGGGATCTAGTATAAAACGTATTAATAATATCCTTGAAGTTATTTAAAATAAGGTTAACACTTTAACTTCATTAGATTAATAACATATTAGTTATCAAGTATGTCCCTGAATAGGTTATTTCTAGCTCGTGAATTACATAAAATAAGTAATAGTGCAACTAACTAGTTATACAATAATTCAACATAATTAATATAAGAAAAATAATTTTCTTAGATCTTGCTTTATTATAGAATAATTTTTAATAAATAATTTAAATTATAATATAATTATATAATCTAAGGATGGAAAATTAATCTAGTATTTATATGTATTGTATAAATTTACTTGTAATATAATAAATTAACTAACTATTAATTTAATAAAAACCTCAAATTAAGTTACAAATTGGTCTTTTGCCCCCTTTACCCTGTGACTGGTTAAACTAGTCGTTTCCTCAACTAATATAGCTGTTAGGTTGTCAATTTAGTCATTACCTGGTCAATAATTATAGTTGTTGGAAGTTTTGCTCTAACTATTTAACATGCTTACTAGATCTGATTCTTCAACTTGTCCTCATGATGAACCACACTAGTTGGTTCCAAATGCATCGACAAATATTCTGTCATGGATTTTAGCCAAAAAATTATCTTAAGCTATGCCAACTCTTGGGAAGGTCGAGAAGGGCTATGCTTACCAACTCATCCTTTGAAATAGTAACAACAACTCCTGCAAGATCGTCACGAACTTGTGTGAACCTCCTTGGACATTGCATGATAAAGTCATTCTTCTACATCTTGATGTTTCAAACTTTATCCTTGAGCACCAAATATTTTGGTCACTACTAGTCTAGAATAGATTTTTTAGTGCCTACAACATTGCATAAGGATTTTCTTTCCCATTGATATTGTTGACAATGTGGTCCCATACTCCCTCCATTATTATCCTCCACACCTTGGCTACAACTTTCTTCCAATGAGCAAGTTTTTGGGCATCAGTTTCTGCTGGTTTTGTAACATCACTCTTGATGTATTCTAGCAACCCATTGTCATCGAATACCTCCTACATGTGATCCTTCCAGTCAATTAAATTAGAGTTTCCTTCCAAGGAATAGTCTATCCTCAGCCCGTTTAAGGTCACATTCTCAGTGCTTAGGACATCATGTTACACTGAACTACAAATTCGAACCTCCCGAGAAACAAATTCGAAATTCCTACTCTAATGTGAATCCTGCTATGATATGATGTAGACTTTCAATTGATCATGAAGTTTTTTCAAAATCATGAGACACAAACTATCTCTACAGCTCTACAGAATTTAATTCACAATTTAGAAAAAAAATTAGACATGCAATAAGAAATAAAACACATGCACACAATACTTTTCCATGAGAAAGAAATATGCTAAAAACTATAATGCCTTCTTGCATCAATATGATAAATATAGATGTATAAAATTTCTTTTCTCAACTATGCACAACCTGTAAATGAATAATCTATCTCTTTGCTCACTAAGAACCCCAAACCCAAACTTCGTCAATTTATGCCTCTACTTGAACCCCTATTGCTTTGTGCAATTCCTTGAGAAATTAGGCGTCTATTATTTAGGATTTTTTCCAAATTGATTGCGCAATTCCTAAGGTTCATCATGTGACTACATGCAACACCTATATGCTCAAGACTAGTCTACAACTAATGTTACACAACCTTGGAATCTCCACCATAGCCAGGGAACTTGAATTCTTTGCATGCACTGCTATTTTGGCCTCATTGATCAGTTAACCAGACGATCACTACATTTGACTGAAGCCCCACTACACAACTAGCATTCCACTAGTTCCTCCAACAATTAGAACTAGTTTAACTGAAAACAACTTGAGATAATTAACTTTCATTGCTACAAATTAGCAATCACACATGTCGAACTAAACTCTAACTCCTCCAACTCAAATTTATTGAGTAAAATGGGTGACACAAGTGATCATGTCATACAAGTTAATCACATCAAGTTGTCTGCTGATGTGGAAATTCAAATTTTCTCAATTTAATCAAGGAAAAATCAAATTGAGAATGTTGTAAATCTGATCCAAAAAGTATTAAGGATAATAGGAAATAACCTAATTAATACAAGATAGGGAAATTTAGATAGAAATGGTTCTTTATTGATCAAAACCCTTAACGGTAGGGGGCAAAACACCATACATTCACTTCCTTAAGAAGGAGACACACTCCCACCAACCCATTCATACAAGAATACTTCTTTTCATATCTCTCCATGTGGAGTCTCTAGCCTCTATATAGGCCTCATACATACAATACCATGCATCATTACCATGGTTTCCTCATACCATCAACTAATACCATGGGCCCCTTACATTATTATTAACTACTTGTGGTCCCTTACATAACATGGGTTAACCACCTTATTTATTTCTATGGCCCATCCCATTATTACATTATTACCTTGGGTACCTCCCTCGGTACCCCATATTACCCCCCCTAAGTATATAACAGAGAATTTCTTGCTACATTTTTCAACAATCCTTTAGGTGAATCTAATCCATGTTGCCAATCCAGTACAACAATGTGCTAATAACAACAACCAACAGACATAAGCAGTGTTCAAAATAAGTAAAATAGTCAAAAAACACACATTACATCACAATTGATGGAGACCCCAAAGAGTACTCCAACTATGTTACCACCTATCCATGTTCATCGAAAGTGCCTCCATTGCTACTCTCATGGTGCACACCTCTGTTGTCGGCCTCCAACACCCTAAATCCCATTAGTTGTTGTCACCCTCCATCACGCAACTTCTTGAAGAACCCATAAATAGTGTAAAGACAAACCCTTAATCGTATACCTTTTTTACTAATGCCTCATATTGAAAATTTTAAGACAAAAGATGTATTTTGTCTTAAAAAATTGTCTTAAATTACCCTTTGTGTAGTAGTATCGAATTCAATGACATACAAGTTGTCGTTAATCGTATCAACAAAGATCGAAGGGACAAAAGAGTAATTAATGCATGGGATATCTTGCGAGGGAAAGTTTTCATGTTCTTCAGAGTTGGCTACCCTGACAAAATGAAGAGCCCAACAAGTCATTGTCTTATATAAGATATCCTGAATGGAAAGTGAAATAGCAATGTTGGTATAGGAGCGATATAGTAGTAGCCTGCAAGCCGGTAGACATAGGGTGCACTGTTAGAGTCAATTTTGTAGTTGTTAGATAATATTTTCTTAAATTGATAAGTTTTTGTCTTAATTGTTAATTGTCTTAAATGAGTTTATATTTTTGTCTAAAATTGCTTTTGTCTTAAATATAAAGTTTTGTCTTAAAATAAATTTTCCTTGAACTATTTTTGTCTTAAAATAAAGTTTTGTTTTAAAATATTTTTGTCACAAATTGTTTTTGTCTTAAAATATTTTTGTCTTAAACTGTTTTTGTCTTAAATATAAATCTTTGCCTTAAAATATTTTTGTCCTAAACTATTTTTTTCTTAAATTTAAAATTTTGTCTTAAAATATATTTGTCTTAAGTTGTTTTTGTCTTAAATATAAAGTTTTGTCTTAAAATATTTTTGTCTGAAACTATTTTTGTCTTAAATTTTATATTTAAAGCAATTTAGTTGATATAAATTTAACTGTTAAAAATTAAAATATTAAAAAGTGACATTTTAAGACAAAATATCTTTTTTGTCTTGAAAAAAATGTCTTAAAAGTGCCCTTGGTGTACTAGTGTTAGTATCATAAACTTTAATAATAGACCCAAGATATTAATGATAAAAACCAAACACTAAGATTATTATTATCAACTCTAATAATAAACCCAATATTAATGATACAAAATGAAATGATTAATATTATAAATCGAAAGGATAATTATTATAAATCCAAGGGATAAATGGTTTCCCCTTGGGATCCAAGAATACAAAACCTCTGCTATAGATTCCTATGGAAAGGAAAAATCAGGGAGGATTTTTGCATGGGTTAAATGGAATCTGTAGTCGATTCTGAAGAAATGGGGAGGTTGGAGCATTAAGAAACTAGAATATTTCTCCATTGCACTAGCAGCCAAACTAGGATGGCAATTAATCACCACTAACAGTCTCTGGACCAAAGTAGCCTCCTCAAAATACATTGATCCATTAAGGCCGATGGATTGGCTGAGACAGTTAAGCTGAAACCAATCTAGGATCTCAAACATTTGGAAAGCAGTACAGAAATCATTATCACTAATTCCTGACGGACTTACATGGAGAATTTTTTATGGCACATCTATTTGTATCAACCTTGACCCATGGATAGGGTGTGGGAATGCACACTTATTACCTGAAGGACTAATCCAACATCTCAAAGAGGTCGGCATCACATACATCTGTCACATTGCATACCAGGAGAGATCTACCTTACTACACCAAGCTTGGAAATCTTCCCACAACCTGCACATACCTCATCATTGGCACCAACTCTGGAGGGCATACACATTGGCTCATATTGAGTCTCAAATCCATATGCTGGAAGGGGAGGATGAGATTATATGGGCAATTGCAAAAAATGGCCGGTACTCTCCCAAACTGGGTTATCTTCACCTTGCCAATAGACATAGACCATAACACATTGATATATGGTGGAAAGGAATGTGGAAGCTCAAAGCCCCCCTAGAATAATATTTCTCATGTGGTCAATCCTAAAAAAACAAAGCCCCGACTGAAGACAACTTGATCAAAAGGGGACCACATGGGCCCTTTTGGTGTTGCCTCTGTAAAGACAACTCAGAGACAGTGGATCATTTATTTCTCTCTTGCCCCATCACCACTGACCTCTAGAACTCTACTATATCACACACTCCTACAACAAACCCATGGAGGGGTCAAACTATTAGTGAGGCTTGGGCCAATTAGTGGACAACAACATCCCCACAAAAAACAAGGAACCTCCCCCTCCTCATCAGCTGGGAAATTTGGATTCCCAGGAACCACATCATCTTTTCTATCTCCATCCCCCACTGTCCCTCCATCATCACTCGAATCCTTTCTGACTACAATAATATACCTGAAGATGATGATAACACTCCTCCCAGACATATCATCCCTGAATCCATTAATCACTCCCAACCCTGGGCCTATTTCTACATATCAGCATAAGAGGCTCGATGTGGGGGGGTGGGGTGTCGTACTATATTTAAATGACTCCCATTAATATCACATTCAAATGGGACTTGAGGAGGCACAAAACAATATGCAGAGCTCATCACAACCAAATATCTCATACAATTTTCTATTCAAAACAATTGCAGGTATCTACAAGTATTTGGTGACTCCAAAATTGTTTGCAATAGGATTAACAAAACAACAACACATCATGCTTACAATTTGCGACACATATTGGATAAGGTAAATAGATATATATCATTTTTTGACAACTTTGCATGTCATCATGTCTATAGGGAAAGAAACTGACTTGCTAACAAACTTTCCAAAGAGGTAGTGATCTAGCCAGACGACATCTGGATGATATAGGAACAAAGAGAAGGGGAGCACTACCCATATTACCACCACCCCTACATGGACCATGATACATAGACTCATCAGGAGCCTGATATAATCTAATGTTCGATCTGTATTTTTTGTTTATATTCATTTTTCTTACACATATTCAGCTATATTTACAAGAAATACTCTCTTCATATCGAGTAATTTAAATTTGGAGAACTAAACAAAACATATCTGTGGATTTGTCTCCTTGCGTGGAGAACCTATTTATATCTTCTTTTATTTTTGACAGGCTTATAGCCTATAAAAACTGCATATGCACACTGCATGTACAACATGCAATTTTCCTTAATATTAATGAAAATTACGATTTTTCCAAAGGGAAAAGAATCCAACGGATAAATATTATAAACTCTCAGTATTAATAAACATAAGGGATTAATAATATTAATATTATAAACCATAAAATTATATAGCCCAATATTATAAATTGAACATCTCAAACCCTTATATTAAATGTGATATTATAAAACCAATATTAAAAATCTCAATAGTATAAAGCCAAAGGATTAATATTATAAACTCGAGTGGAAATAAACCCAAGGGATTAGTATTATAGACCGAAGAGAAAATAAAACTAAGGGAAAAATATTAAATCATGAAATTTATAGTTGGTCCATAGAAGAAATTAGACAGGGGCAGATTTCCACTTCATAGCAGCCCCCTTTTGCTCCTCCTCAATAATGGCGCCTCTCGTGTTATCTCCACATCGTTCCAGGTTGCAGGGATGTGACAGATCCTCTGTCTATCTTCCTTTTGGTCGCAATGCTCTTCAGCTATGTGTTTTGATACATATCCTTCAGTCTCAGGACGGTTTCGTCCCTATTCTCTCCTCTTTGACAGCTTAAGTTATTACTGTCTCTTTTTTATCATTATTATATCAGTCTATGTATGAGGTCGTTTTTCCTTCTCTGAAGGAGGCCTCACCCGCGTCTTCTCAACATGTAAAATTTTTAAGACAGGGATATTTTGATCCAAAACAGGTTTCTTCGTTATTACAGCAGTAACAGGACGATGAATCCGTCCCAAACAGTCTTTTCTTTGGACTGGATCATTATGGCATTTTCTTACTTTCCTATCTCAGTTTTGGGAGAATTGACAAATCATCAGATCCGCTTTCAGGTGGTCTAAATGTAAATATAGATATATGTAAAACTTTTTATATCCTTAATAAAAAGTTTTCGCTTTTTTCTCCGGAAAAATTAAATCATGAAATTTATATTATAAACCTAAGGGATTATAAAGTGAAGGGATGAAAAATCTTGATATTAGTATTATAAACGTTACCATTGTAGACCTTAAGATTATAAACACAAAGAAATAATTTTACAAATGCCATAATGTGATATTGGAATTAATCACACAAATATAGATAGTTATAATTAGTAATTGGAATTAATATAAATATGAATATTAGAAAATACTTAATGTTAATATTATTAATCTTAATCATTAATAATAAAACTATGATTAATTAATCGTTAATAATTTATTAGTAAATACTAATTATTATAAACTATTAAATTTTAACTATTCAATAATTAATTAATTATTAATTAGTTATAAATAATTTTTGTTTTAGTAACTAATTAATAATAATAGTTATTTATTATAAACCCAATGAATTGGTACCAGTTTAGCACTTAATTATTCTAATTTCCAAGATATTCAAAAAACCATACCAATTAATGAACCCAACTAATTATCAATATTATAAACCCAATGGATTAATAAGCCCAATAGATTAATACTATAAACCCAAGGGATCAATAAACGCAAGAGGCTAGTATTATATTATAAACCAAATAGATTAATAAGCCCAACAGATTAATACTATAAAACCAAGGGATCACTAAGCAAGAGGCTAGTATTATATTATAAACCAAATAGATTAATAAGCCCAACAGATTAATACTATAAAACCAAGGGATCACTAAATCCAAGACTATTATTAATTAACAGTTAATAATTATTAGTAAATAGTAATAATTATAGATTATTAAATATTAATTATCAATAATTATTATTAATTATTAATATAATCATAATTTTTATTTTTAATAATTAATAATAATAATTATTGTTTATATTATAACCAAATGGATTTTGATTTATAAAACAAGGGATTAATTGGAACCCAATAATTATTCAATATTATAAACCCAATGATTTAATAACCCAATAGATTTAATAATATAAAACCCCAAGGGATTAGGTAAAAACCATGGCTAGTATTATTATAAACCGATAGATTACTAAGCATAACAGATTTTAATTACTATAAAACCCAGGGGATCACTAAATCCAAGAGATAGTATTATAAACTCAGGAATTAATATTATAAGTCATTAATATTACAAATTATAAATCCAAGATAATAATATTAAACTAAAAATAAATCCAATAGATTAATACTAATATTAAGCCCGAGATATTAATTTTCTAAACCAAGGGACTTATAAACCCAAGGAATATGTATTATAAACCCAAGAGATTTAAACTAAACCCTAGCATTAATATTATAAACCTTACAAATGATATAATACACTAATAATATGAAACTTTATATTAATAAACCCAAGGGATTGATATCATAAAAGAAAGAGACTAATAAACCTAGGGAATTATAAATCCATGGCAATAATATTAAGCACAAGGAATTAAGATTAGAAACCCAAGGGATATAAACCTTAAGGTAAATATTAGAAACCCTAAATTAAACATTAAGCCTTAATATTACTATTCTAAACCTTAAGATAAACATTATAAACTTGTGTGATTAATAAACTAAAGCTGTTAATATTAAAAACCCAAGGGAATAACATTAAACCTTAGGGTGAATATTAAATCATAGGAACATAAACACTAATGCTAATAAGTCAAAGGAACTAATATTATAAACCCAATGGATTATAAACTAAAGGGATTGATATTGAACCCTAACATTAATATGATAAACCATAGGGTTAATATTAAACCCTAGGAATATAAGACCTATGATTAATTTTAGAAACCTTAGGAACAATATTATAAACCCAAGAGATTACTAAACCCATTGGGTTAATATTAAAATCGTGAGGGATTATAAAAGGAAGGGAATAACATTAGACCCTAGGATCAATATTAAACCCTAGGAATATAAACCCTAATATTTATATTATGAAGTTTAGGATTAATATTATAAACCCAAGATATTATTACTTTAAATTCAAGGAATTTATAAGCATAAAAGATTAATATTATAAACTCAATGGATTATCAACCGAGGGGAATAATTTTAAACCCAAGGGATTAATAATATAAACCCTAATACTACAAATTATAAAGCCAATATTAAACTTTAATATTATAAATTGAATATTAGAAGGCCGTAGTATTATAAACCTTGTATTAAGCCCAAGTTTTGTAATTTAACAATGTGAATATTAAATGCTAGGAATATAAACCGTGTGAATAATAAATCGAAGGGATTAACATTGTAAACACTAGGATTAATATTAAACCCTACAGATGTAAACCCTATGATTAATATTATAAAACTAAGGAATTTATATCATAAACCTAATGGATTATAAACTCAAGGAATCTGTATTAAACCCTAGGGTTAATATTATGAACCATATCAATATTATTATACCCTAGGAATATGAACCCTTGGTACTGATAAAATCAAGGGATTAATACTAAAAACCTAAAAGACCCAAAGGATTAATAGTATAAACCCAAGGTATATAAAACCTAAGATAAATATTATAAACCGTAAAACAAACATGGTTGACCATGGTTTAATAATAAAAACCTAAGGGAATAATATTAAACCCTAGGATGAATATTAAACCATACGAATATAAGCCCTAGAATTAAGAAACCCAAGAGATTTATATTGTAAAAACTAGGCTTAATATTAAACCCTAGGAACATAAACCCTATGATTAATATCATAAACCTAAGGAATTTATATTATAAACCTAATGGATTATAAACCCAAGTGATCTATACCAAACCCTAGGATTAATATTATAAAGCCAAGGTACTAATAAAAACAAGGTATAAATACTAAAAAACAAAAAACCCAAAGGTATATAAACACTAAGATAAATCTCATAAACCCTAAAACAAACATGGTTGACAATGGTTGACCATGATTGGTTTTTAATAGTATGCAATGTTATAAACACAAAATTAGAAACTCTAGGATGAGAAATCCAATGGAATAATATTATAAACCAAAGGGGAAATAAATGCAAGGATTTACTATTATAATCTCAAGGAAAAATAGACACAAGGGGAAAATATTAAACCCTAAGATAAAGAATAATAAACCCAAAGGATTAATAAAACTAAGGGAAAATAAATCTTAGGAATTAATATTATAAACCCAACTCAAAATAAACCCAAGGGAAAAACATTAAACCTTAAGATTAATAAAAATAAACCTAAGGGATTAATATTATAAACCCAATGGAAAATAAACTAAATGAAAAAAAGCTAAATCCTAAGATTAAAATGTTACATTATTAATAAGAACAATGTGATAGATCATTATATTATACCTTAATATTAAACTAAATATTATAAATCCGGAGACCATCAAACCCAATATTATAAGCCCTAAGATTAATATTATAAACCCTAAGATTAGTATCATAATCTCTAATAATAAACACAAGATATTAATGATATAAACCAAAGAGTAAGATTAGTATGATAAACTCTAATAATACACTCAAAATATTAATGATATAAACTGAAGTGATTAGTTGTGTAACCCCTTAGGAATAATAGACCCAATAGATTTAGTATTATAAAACGATTAAGGGAATTGTAAAATACTATGATTCCAAGGAGATAAAATATCTAAACTGTTAGGATTAATAAATAAATAAGGATTTAATATTAATATTATAAACACATAAAATTCTATACTCAATACTATAAACTGGAACATTACCAAAAACCCGATTATATTAAATTGTGATATTATAAAACCAATATTAAAGATCTCAATAGTATAAATACAAAGGATTAATATTATAAACTCGAGCAAAAATAAACATAATGGACTAATATTATAAACCCAAGAGAAAATAAACCTAAGGCAAAAACATTAAATCCTCTAGTTTATATTATAAACCCAATTGACTATAAACCCAAAGATTAATATTATAAACCCTACAATTAATGAACCCAACTCGTTATTAATTTTCTAATTCGAAGAAATTAAAAACCTGGGATTAATGAACCCAATTAATTATCAATATTATAAACTGAATGGATTAATAAACCCAACATATTAACACTATAACCCCAAGGGATCGGTAAACCCAATAGACTAGTATTATAAATTTCAGGGATTAATATTATAATTCATAATATTACAAATTATAAAGCCAAGATATTAATATGAAACTAAAAATAAATCCAAGTAATTAATATTAATATTAAACCCAAGATATTAATATTCTA
>APFE030949097.1:16747-64900 GCA_000404065.3 Pinus taeda | reverse complement strand
ATAACAACAATTTTTTAGGATGAACTGGATGCAAATATTATTGAATTGGATTATCATTTAGATATGTTTTTATTTCATGTACAACGATATTGGGATTAATGCCTGGAACCTTTTCGTATGTCCAGGAAAAAACATCTCGAAATCATTGGAAAAGGGCTTTATATATATTGACCTCATCACGAGAACAAGATGCATGGATATATACATTTTCGACAATTCCGGGTTTAATTGAAATATCAAGAGGAACAACCTCTTCAATATTCGATAAGTTCATCTCTGAATCGACATTATGGATAGATAGGGAATTTTTAGATATCTAAAAAATATTCGGTGAATAAATATCTCCAATATTATCCTCAAAGTTCTCAGATAAGGAGGAACAATGATGACTACCACCCCATGGTGCATCATATGGCATCATGATTTCCATGATGCTTTAATCAGTAGAGAATTTACTGGATAAAGGATCAGAAAATGAACCAGAATATTGGCAATTATCGACCCAATCTATCGAGGAGTAGAAAGTAGAATGTGCCGAATAGTACAAAGAAAAATCTTCATATTTGAGCTCAACAAGACTGAGTGACATGCAGTCACCAAATGTATCAACATTAGAAGCATCTGACACTATTCAAGGATCAAATGGAATAGTACAAGAATAAAACATATGGATGAAGGCAACCAGATTTGGAATGTTAAGAGGAGGAAGGGAAAATGTACCCATCAAATAGGAATATTTAAGTAATGATACTTCGACATGTTGGTAAGGTAGTGGAGATTCTCCCACAAGAGGGATGCTTCTAGTAGTCTGAGAATTATTGGAAAAAAAGGCAAGCTGATCGATGGCCATGGTCCCCCCAGGTGAGGGAAAAAAATCATACTAAAGTAGGTCAAAACGATAGCGACCAATGCATAAATCCATGTGCGACCTTGTAAAAGGTTACAATCCAATGGTTTGTCTATAACTTCACCCTCTAATGAAACCATTTTGCTAGCTAATTCTACTTGAAATGTATTCAAAATTTCATAAGGCTTGAAGCCTATTCCATCAAAGGATTTGAGAGTAGTTGGCGACTGATTAAGTGAAGGAGAACCAATATCCTTCCAATAGGAAAGTGACATGATACAGGTCGAAGCACCATCATCCACAATTGTTCGATAGATAGTCTTACTTCGAACAACAACATGGATCATAAACTCCAGTTATGATGGAAGTTTGGGTGTATGATTCTCATTATTAAAGACCATAAGATTCGATCTGAAGGATATATGCCTCCAATTGAGACAAGTAAAGATCACTTCTGGGCGGGACAATTCTACAAAACCTCAAGAGTTGACATAACAAAAGGGGATTGAGCTAGGTATTCTACTATATTATAATTCTATGCAGCTCTCGCATAAGGATTAAATGTTGATTTGTGAATAATGCCCTTGGGAGGTTTAATAGTTAATTCATTCAGAACCAAATTTGGATAAGGATGCCAATCATATTAGGTAGAACTGACATGAATTTTCTTTACGGAAAAAGATTAGGTAGAACTCAGAAGTTAACCAATAGCCTTACCAGCCGAGTGATTCTGAGTACTATAGTCTTTATTTCTCATAGCCGGGATGATTTCACTTTTTTGTTTGGTGGAAGATAACATCATAACCGAGGAAGAGGAAGCTGGATCCCATGCAACCATGGTTGTCTCCTGATTAGGAAAGGGATTTGTTAACATATCAGGCATGACAGATGATGACTTGAGGAATGGATTAACTTCCACTTAATCTAGATAGTCCTAGGTAAAATGTTCCTCATTACATATTAAGCAAGGATAACAAGGTTTTTGTTTGTTTTTAGGAGACTGGTTATTTTGTTTATCTTATCTTATATATGGGTGGATTTATATTGTTTGAAAGAGGTCAAAATTTCAGTTCTGGTTTCGTAACAAATAGAAAACTGAAAATGAGTTAGAAAAGTAATTTATAAGGCACTGAAGTTGTTGAAAGAAGCTCGTGAAAATTCGATATACCACTTAACTGTTGTACTAGTGAGAGTTCTATATAAAATCCATAAACGGATATAATCATCATTTAAAGAGTTCGATGAACACCATAAATGATATGTCATCACATGAGTAGAAATGTCTTCTCCATGATTTCCATTGAATTTGGGAATGTTGCCGTAGTAATTTTGTAAGAATGACTGACCACCAAGGGGAGTGACAATTGGGATCATTTGTAATCTAGGTTAAATATGGAAGCTCAAGAGTTGCAACAAACAACAACTGCCTACTAAAGTCTGCTTATCCTTGAGGATGAAGGTTAATGTGTGAGGGAGGATACCCTGGATATGATGAAATAGGCCGGGTCATGGGTATTTTCATTCTCCGGTATGTAGGATTCTGATAACCATGATATGTATAACGAAGTTGTCTAGGATAAGTATAACTTTAATAATATTGGAATGAATATGTTTGAAGTTGTTGACCTTGATAAGACATATGTTGTATAGGATTTTAACCAACGGGCGTTTGTGGGATACATTGGTATGGTTTCCCATAAGTATTTTGCAACATCCCTGCATTAAGTTGACTGGTTTGTGCCTGTGCTATACCATGTACAGGTTGTTGCACTTGCATTTGATGTGTAGACTGGCCAAGCGGTGGGGTTTGTAAGGTAGCCTGAAGATGTTGGGTAACTGGGATCTGAGACATCCCAGGTACTAGTGGAGCAAGTTTTATTTGAGGTACAACCTAGGTATATTGACGTAGTTGAGATACAACTTGGGAAAATTGAGGTATAGGTTGGCAAGTAGGAATCTGAGGTGTAGCTTGAACATGTTGATAAGTAAGGAATTGATTTAGAGCCAAACTAGGCTGAACAGGAAGTATAGGATGTCAAGGATGACAACCATTCTTGGAAAGAGAGGACCAGTAGGATGTTGACTTTGATAGGTATGAGAACGAACTTGTTGCATTTGATTTAGAAATGGGTACAATCCATCAAAAAATTGTACCCTGGTGGGGGATAAGTAGTATATAGAGGTGGCTTCCCCCCAAGAGGAGGGTACCCAGTATAGGGTGGAGGAGGCTATTGTAAATGCCCATTCCATTAACATTTGGACCATACTATTGCTCAAAAGATGGTTGGGGTGCAATGGACGCAACAGGTTGTGAGGTGCTCATTACAAAGGTTCTAGAGGACATTCTAGATGAGGATGGAGAAGGAGAAGTCCATGGATTGGTTGTTGCGCTAGAAAAGGTTCCAAATAAGGAATGATAACTGGGTGGCACAAATGGACCACCATACAAATGGGTTTCTAGAAAAGTCACAAACATGGAGGTATATGTAACTTCATTTGACTCACTCATTATAACATATACATGTTGAGAAACTGTCATTGATTCAATCATGGTTAAACTTCCCAAAGTTTTTTGTTGGGGGAAACTTAAAGGTGTGTTGAAACAAGGGGTACTAGGTGAAGGATCTTGTATTGGAGTATGAGGAGTGTGAAAAGGATGAGCTTGATAAATGTGAGTCCCTTTAAAATGGATAAGAGACAAAGGTCATGACTCTTCAGTAATTTCCTCAATACTCAGAATATCAGGTGGAAGTACTTGTTTGTTGGGACCGAGATATACAAGTTTTTATGGTTGGGTCAAAGAGAGACGAGGAGAAAGAGAAGGCCTTGAAGTAATGGGTTGAGCTAACTAAGTCTCCTCAAGTTGTATAACCTCAAGTTTAAATGTTTTTGAATTTGGAAATTCAAGTTCAATGAAATCAGGTAGTATAGTCTCAAGGTTTTCGGTTTCGACTACATGGGACTCACCAACCGTTAAAGATGTAATCTCATATCAGTACCTATAGGAAGAGAAAATTATGTTTGATTGATTTTAGATGTAGTACTATAAGGGGTGCTTATGAAGCACTATTATCGATAGTTTGTGTCTTTTTGTTCCTGTGACATCCAGGTGTTTCGTAAGGAGGTAAAGAAGGCAATATTTACATCCTATGCAAATGATGGGGTTTTTGGGATTGTTCTTCCATGATGGTTTAGTAAATTTTAGAACTTAACAAAAAAAAAAAAATCAAAGGAGGGGTAACTAGGAAAAATGGTTTACCAAGCAACTGTGAACTATAATATACCACCTTGGAAAACCAAGGATTTACGTATGGGTAAGAAATATCCTCGTATGTTGTGTTCGGTGTATCATAGTGTATAAGGAATCTGAATCAATTATCTATGGAGGGATAGAAACCTTGTGGAGACTTCCAAAATATAGCCAGAGGTACATGGAAGCACAATTCGTAGTAGTGTTGTCCAATGCATAATCGTTCGATGAGAGAACTCCCATATACTTATCATGTGTGGAGTGCCATCCAATATACCTAAAGGTATGTGGAGAACGGTCCTATACACTTACGTACGCGAAACATGATATCACCCCCAAAATGTAACATTGACAAAGAATGACAACTCCTACATTTAAAGACGTCGAAACATGTTTGTAGCCTAGACCTCTAGATGTTTGCAATAATGTTCCAAATGCTCCTTAAGATTGATTTAGTAAATTTTAAAGTTTATCTTGAATTAGGTTTCAGTTTTCAAGGCTCGCCACGAGTTCACCTGAATTCCCTACAATGCAATCTAGAACGATAATATGAACTCTTTACTTTTGGATGAAAAACTATCTATGAGAAGGAAGAGATTCAAACATTAATGCAACAAGAAAATAATGCAACAAACAACACTTCCTAATAAAAAAATTTCAAATACAATTGCTCTGATTTCCAAATTTCATTCAAAACCCTATATGTGATTCAAAATATCAGAAATGATGATATTTTTCTTTTCTATCCTCATATTTCTCAAATGCAATGAAAGCTAGGATGCAACAAGATTATTGATAAAAGAAATCACACAAAGAATAATTGTAATTTAAATTTCTCCAGTACAATCAACAATCAAGAAAAATATTTACAAAGACCTAATTGATAAGAAAAATAAAAAACCAAGAAATTCTTACAAAAGGCTAATAAAACAAAAAACAAACATTATGATGGCTTTTCAGAGGTAAAGACAAAATTAGAGATACAAAGAAAACTTTTCTGAACTTAACAGAATGAGGAGAAAGGCTAAAGAATGCAATTTTTTCATCTTACAAGATTAACATAGGTATAAAACAAACACCGATGCACTACAACGCAGGCACAAAGAATAAATAGGTGCATTGAAGTGCTCTGTCTTAGAGCTGGGGTTGTTTCAGTCAAAAAACGACACAAGAAACCAAATCAAGCTCAAAAGGGTGTTTTAATAAGGTCAGTGAATGTATGAGTGAGTCAATAAAGGTCACTTTAAGAGGTGAAATAGATGCTAAGATCAAGGAAACCAATAAGGGAAGAATCGGTCTCGAGTATGGTTTCCAATTTGTTATACAAAATTTTCACAATTACGGACAAAGGCGAATTCCCTAGATCTAGTGGCCTAATCTATAAAAAAGGAAGACAAAAAGGTTCAAGTTTCCCTTAGAGAAATTAGACAGGAATAATCCTACCTGGAATATGTAGCAAACCTTCCTTTCCTCCTTGCTTGTAAGCTCCAACTCTATCTCCACGTGCTATAATTAAGAACCTACACACATGACTAAAACACGCGAAGAAACCATAATCCAAATAACATAATCTAAAATCTCTATTCAATGAGTCAGCATGGAATTGAAGTACATGAGTGCAAACATAACACAACAAATATAGGAAAATAAGACACTATTTGTATTAACAAATATAGGAGAGAGTTACAACCATAAATAGAAGTACGACTTTGCAGATGTCTCCCCAAGTTGACTTGCCATTCCTTGTCACAAAGCACACCTCAACATCAAATCTAATACATGAATATGGTGAATGCTTTAGGCTCAAAGAAAAAACATGAGGGAACTATCAATCTCCAAAAGCCAACCCAGACCTTATGGGAGGCAATAAATTTATAGGATGAGTGTGTTAGTTTAGGATTTACCATTCTAGGCTTGGGATCTACATATGATGGGAGGATGCGCTCAAGGGATAAGATATAGGGTCCCCAATATAGGATCATATTGGAATTCAAGATCTCTATCCATGTTAAATAGTTAAAACTACCTTGGAAGCTTCCAAAAGAGGAAGCTTCAGATATTATTATTTTTATTTTTCGAAGTTTCTAGAATCAACACACCTATAGAAGGGAGCAACATGTGTTGAACATTGCTAGTACTCAGGTATGCAACATGAATTGAACGTAGGTGGCCAAGCATGCAAGGTGTGCTGGGGAAAAACAATGTTTTTGAGTTAGTTGTCCTAGAAACTCAGACTTTTTGGATAAGTGATGCTTAGGGCTTTGTGAAGGGATTATGAAAAAGTGTTCATGGATGTTGATTGATCCGATCTTAAGGCCTATTGAATAAATGTGACAAAATTTTCTGTAACAATCATAGTGAATAAGGAAGTGAATCTAATTATCCTCCATCACAAGGAAGGGAAGGAGGTAGATAAACTCTTCTATATTAAAATCTATATAAAAAATTCAAAGGTGGGTGTTGTATCCAATTCCAATTCACATTCTAATCTCATAGAAAAATATCTAGTTAGCACACTTGGATTGGAAATTCATGGGCATCCTCACCCTTATCCATTGGGATGGGTAAATAAGGATGCAAAGCTCAATGTCATGAAGAAGTGTAATATCACAATTTTATTAAGTGAAAAACTATATTGTTGAAGTGGAGGTAGACATAGTACCACTTCATGTGTGAGGTGTAGTGTATGGAAGCACCTACATGTATTTAAGGGATGAAATCTTCACGAGGAGAGAAAACCAATATTGCATCATCAAGGATGGGAATTCATTCATCATAACTCCTCAAAAAGATAAATATAATATTACTTTGGTAAGTGCTAACCAAGCCATGAAATTGATTAGTTCTAATAGGAACTTTGTATTACTTTTATTAACTGAGAATTGTCTAGGAAACAAATTGGTAGAGAGATGCACTAAAGAGCATAATGAATAGTTACAGGAACATTTTCAATCATACAAATAAGTTTTCCAAGAGCTTAAAGGGTTAACACATAATAGGAAAGTGGAACATGAGATATAGTTGTTTCATGATTCCCCATTGCCAAGCATTGAGTTGTACACACAATCCATCTTGGAAGTAGAGAAAATGAAGTGAATAGATAATTTCCATAACTATTGGACTAAGTAGTGACTCGACCAAGTACCCCACCTTGTGGGTCATGTATTATTGTATTACCGAAGAAAGTTGGGACTCAAAGAATGTGTATCAAACATAGCACTCACATAACAAAGTTGTCCTTACTTCCACTAGTAAGTTCCCTTTTGAAACCTCCTTTGGCATTTTTCACCTTCTCCCTTAGATGTTGCATATGGATAAAACAAAGAAATAAGGGAAGACAATACAAGAGAAGCATTAAAGGCTGAAAATTTTGTTAATAAGATTAGGAAAATGATGAACAAGTATTACCTACCATAGGGGACTTAACACAAAAAACTTAGTTAGAGTTTGTAAAAGATACAATTTTATAGAAGAAATCTAAAACAATGAGATGGGGATATTATGAAATTTAGTAGGTTGGAATAAAAGGAAAACTTGCAAGCAAGGCCAAATAATAATCCAGAAAGAAGGGAGTGGGAGATTTCCTCAATTCCTTTTGTTACACAGTATTTTGTCACCGTCCCTATTACCCCTTCTCCCATATATTGGAGGACCTATTCTGAGACCTGTGAGAAGTGACATAACCTGAAAACACCTGCATTGTATCCCCTTGAGTATGTACTTCATATGCCCTGAAGACACCTTCTGCAAAATACCGATAAAAATATCCCTTTTTCCATTGGCGTTGTTCCTCAGTGTATCACTCGTGCCAATGGGGGAAATCCTCCAAAGAGGGCGTGCCAGCTGGCGCTCTGTCTCAGAGTCGCACTAGCGCCAACCCAATTGGGTAAAGTTTTTAACAAACCAACTTGCGAAGGTTCTTCCTAACCTATTCATGAACTAATTCCAGTTTGAGTTAGTTCAGTTGGGCTTCGAATCTCCATAGAACGGAGGTAGTTCTCCACCTCTCATGGAAGCTTCCTAATGATAAGGACACTCCCATGAATCTTGTGGATGATCCTATCTCCTTCTCCTCTCTCTATATAAGCTTGTCCTTTTGCCTTTGACAAGCTAGTTAGTAATTCTACTTTTCAAGCCCCAAATTCTAAGTCCCAAAGTCTGAGAATTGCTAAGCTCATGCTACAAGAGGCCTTCTTCATCCCTATAAGGTTATATCTTTAATGAGGAGATCCTTTTCCAAGTAACCAAGGAGAGAGAGTCTTGTTTCCCATTCCCAAAAAGCTTTGCAAGGCATGTGTTTCTGATCACCTAGCCAAATGAGGATTTGACGTCAGAACTTGGTTGTATTCTTCTTTGTTTATCAATAATAGAAGACTATCATTATGGTTCCACTCTTATTGTCTTTATCATGATGTTTGAGTTGTATCCTTTATGACTGATACATAGTTGCATTTCTTGGATTTTATGCTTGTATTTATGTTGTTCTTTGCGTGTGCAGGTGTCCGTTCACGAGGATCGTGAGGATTGTGACCAACTGAAGCGAAAGAATGAGAGCGACGACTCTTCTACAAATACTAGCATTGGATTCGAGGTAGGCCCTCATCATCGGTCTTTACTTTGCAATTAGGAACCTGCGTGTTAGCGTTGTTTGATTGTTGCTAGACCCCATTTAGGCTAGTGGGATCGGCTCTGTCCGCAGAGGGGATTTACCTACACAACAATTTGGCAACTCCGCTTGGGAGTTGGCTTTTTTCCTTGTTGCTTGTTTTGTCTTGTTGTTTGATTTGTAAGCTTTTGATGGAGCCTGAAGTACGACCAGATAGCCTTCAAAACACTATTGCTCTGGATTAGAAAAGTAGATCAATGCCACTTCATTCCATCTCCGATTTGGTTTACGAACTGAATGGCTTAGAACTTGCCTTGTTTCTTGGTTGTTTCTTGGTTTCTCCTCCTTGATTAGCTTTCTAGGTTGAATCCCTGTGTTGCTTCTTGCCCCTTGGTGTACCTAGTCACTGTTGACTTAGCTTTGGCTCTTTTGTTTTTTATTCATCCATAGAAAACTCAGTTGTCACTCTTTTATAGCGTAACATTCGCACCAATTGGTGCCAGTTGCTCATTGACAACCCATGCCAATCCTCAAAAGGCGCTAGTTTTGGCCTGACAGTCACGCCAGGCCTGGGAACTTTTGAAGTTTGCTTGGTTGTGAGCCTCTTGAGCTTGATTTTTGTTCTAGGTACCCTTTTTCGACTACCTGAGTGTGTTGGAGTCTAGTTTGACTGGTTTTGAGTCTCTTTTTTGAGAAATTCTTAATTTGGTTTCCTTTGATCATTACTTGAAGGTTTGCCTCAGTCTCTTCACAATTTTGCATCTTTTTGCTTTTGTTAATCGCCTTTGAGTGTTTTTATTTTTTTGATCTCTGGAACTCTCGCCCAATTTTCTTGATTTGCACTTGATTGGTTCTTAGATTACATTAGAATCATCTTGTGTTTGAGAATTCTCTTGCATAGATCACACTTACATAATTAGAATTCTCATTTGTGCATAGATTACATTTGCATACTTTTCAAGTGAAAATTGTGCATAGATAACAATTGCATAGATTACCTTTACCCTTTGGGTGTTTGCCATTTTCTATCGATTTCACATTTCTAACCCTAGGGAATCTAGTGGCTTTGTGTGTCGAGCCTTCCTTAGGAGTTCTGGTATTCTATTGGTCCAGTCAACTTTCTGATTGCTCCCTTGAACTCGTTTAGTGGTTTCTAATCATTTTATTGCATTATTTGGGTGACTTGCTTCGTCTTCACTTGAATTCCGCTTTGTCTCACTTTGAGCCTAAATTACATGGCTCATTGGTGTCTTTGGGACTTTTCTCGTTCTTTGGAGGTTTGCTTTGTGATTTAGGGAACTGAATGTGCTTGTATTGAATAGAATTTGTTTTTTATCATTTCCCAAAGTTGTTTAGTGCATTTTTCCATCAACAAAAATGCAAAATCTCTTTTGCCTAGTATTAGTTAATGAGAATTAGAGCTTTTCATTGTCATTAGTGATTAGTGATCTTGAAGAAAAGTTTGTTAATTTCCATTAGCTGCATTAGAGAGGTTCTTTGTTGTTTTTTGATTGTTTCATTTGCATGAAAGCTCTTGAACTCTCTCGTAACTAGCATTCATCAAATGAAATGACATGTTTTGGCATATAGTTTGCATTTAGGGAATTTTGAGAGATTACATACGGTAGGACCTGAAACCGAAACCTAACACAAGATCAACTTTAAAATAAACTGAATGAATCTAACAACGCATTGGAACATAACGCTCACATTCTAGAGGTCTAGGCTAGAGACGTGCTCCGACGTCGTTAAACCTAGATCACGTTT
Organism: Pinus taeda; assembly: GCA_000404065.3. Classification (NCBI taxonomy): domain Eukaryota; kingdom Viridiplantae; phylum Streptophyta; class Pinopsida; order Pinales; family Pinaceae; genus Pinus; species Pinus taeda. The sequence goes on along the minus strand of APFE030949097.1, from coordinate 54,430 downwards.
GTTTTCATCAAGTTGGGGGATTCCTCCTTTGTGACTCAACTGTGGTCCTAGTACGGACTTGTTCCACACTACCATCGAGTATATGGGGAGACTCCACTAGGTTATCATCCTTAATCCACAGGAAGCCGTGTCTGCCGCCTTACAGCCCGTAGCGCACCGAGCACAACATTCTTGGAAGATTGACTGCCGTACGGAAAGTCCTTGGTTTTCATATGATTTCTAAGGTGTATATGCCGTTTTACAGATTGTCTGGTAAACCCCTTGCCTAGTTCTCTAGAGTAGTCACTTTTTGATCCTTTTCGGACTCCTTAAAAGAAAAGGCTCACTTGAGCACTTGTCACTTCAGGCTCACTAAACATTCGAAGGCGACTAGAGTCATCTTTTTGTCCTTTTGTCGACTCTTTAAAGATGAAAAGGTCAAGTTATGTCCTTGTGTCTTAAAAATTTATTCGACCGCGATCACACGCTTTGTTAGATTCTGTTTGTTGGTCATTTGATCTTGGCTCTTTTTCAGCCCCATGTGTGATTTTCAGTTTTTTATGGCAACCTTTCCGGAGTTCACCAACCCAGGAATCCCCTCTGAAGGGAATCCTGGTCATTTTCCTCCTTTTGGGAATGTTTTTTCTCCTTACATGGCAATGTTGTCCCTTCCTGGGTTAACTGTTGGGTTGCCTGTTTGGTTTTTCTCAACCTCTGTGATCCCTAATGTCTCAACTACTTGTCAATCAGTTCCTGCACCCGAAAAACATCATGTTGATTCCAAGGTGGACCTCTCCCCTTCTTCACCTGTTTCTACGTCCCCATCTTCTGCTTCACCTGGTGAAAGTCTGGATTCAAGTAACCAGGTGGCTAAGGAGAATAAGAAGAAGACAAAGAAGAAGACGTCTCATAAGCGAGAGGTTAAAAGTGCACCTCCTACCCTGAGTACCTCTCAGGTCGGGCCACCTCCTTGTAAATTTTGCAAGGATGACCATCTTCTTCGTGATTGTCCTAGCCTTCCCAAGATATTAGAAGTATGGTCTTGCGATCCGGCCTGCCCTTCATTGTCCTTTGAAGCTCATGGCGATGCTACCCTATCAACTAGAAATGGTAAGAAGAATGGGAAGATTCCATTCCCCTGTAGGCTATGTGAAGGCAACCATCCCCTTCACCTTTGTCCGCTCATGGATAAAGCTTCCGCTATTTTGGAAAGCCTTACAGCTTTGTTCGGAGCATAGTTCGCTTTCCTATGTCAAGATCCGTAAAAAATGAAACTGGGTCTATCTGAGCATAGTTCCTGATCTTGTGTCAAGCTCATTAAAAAATGAAACAAGGGTTATGAGGATAGTTCTTTTACTGTGTCAACCTCATTAAAAAATGAAACAACTCCCTTTCCCAATCGAGTCTTGTGATTAAGATCTAGTAAAATACAAGTCGAGTCTTTCCAAGATCTCGAAATTGAACCTTCATTCCATCCGCTTTGTTGAATGCAATGAAGCTTAGGGGGCATGTACCTCGTTTTGCGTCATCATGCTGGGGGCATGCGAACTTATAACAAGCATAGTTTTTTGTTTCAAGCTTGTGTAAACATGAAACCGAATCCAAGCAAAGTTCTCCATGGTTCAAGCTTGTGTAAAAATGAACCCATACCCGATGTACATCTCGTGATTGCTATCTTTATCCGCTAAATTCTGTTAGATGAGCCTTAGTTGTTTTCATGCCATCGCCACCATCTCTTTGGACGATCATATGCTTTCACTTGCTTGTTTACCTTTCCTGAGGGACCATAGTTAAGAGTGGTTTTGTTAGCCAGCCTCTTGACCATTACATTTTTTGAGCAGTTCCACCATTGCTGGAACCAGTTGCTACCCTTTATACCACTCGTTCCTCTAGGACGAGTCACCTTTAAGCTCTTTTCTAACTGGTTAAATATGAAAAGATTGTCGAGTATTTTTTCCTTTTTTGACTCGTTAAAGAGAATAAAGATGGAGGTTTTCTTTCAGCTCTTTTCTGACCGTTTAAAGATGAAAAGGTTGCCGAGTTATTCCTCTTGTGTCTTAAAAATTTATCCGACCGCAATCACACGCCCTGTTAGATTCTGTTTGTTGGCCATTTCATCTTGGCTATTTTTCTGCCCCATGTGTGATTTTCAGTTTTTATGGCAACTTTTCCAAAGTTCACCAACCCAGGAATCCCCTCTTAAGGGAATCCTGGTCATTTTCCTCCTTTTGGGAATGTTGGTGCTCCTTACATGGTAACGTTGTCCCTTCTTGGGTTAACTGCTGGGTTTCCTGTTTGGTTGTTCTCAACCTCTGTGATCCCTAGTGTCTCAACTACTCGTCAATCAGTTCCTCCACCCGAACAACATCATGTTGATTCCAAGGTGGACCTCTCCCCTTCTTCACCTGTTTCTACGTCCTCATCTTCTACTTCACCTGGTGAAAGTCTGGATTCAAGTAACCAGGTGGCTAAGGAGAAGAAGAAGAAGACGAAGAAGAAGAAGTCTCATAAGCGAGAGGTTAAAAGTGCACCTCCTTCCCCGAGTACATCTCAGGTCAAGCCGCCTTCTTTTTGGGACCAAAATCCTACCTAAATGGATAGGTATGATACATAATGAATCACATATAATGTGTGATCTATTTTGGTACCTTTTGTGTCACAAAATTGGAGTTTCTAGATTCTAGGACCCATTTTAAGGGCAACCATTTTTTGTGATAAATATTTCTAGCGTAGCTCCCAATATTTCAATGTTTCCCTACACTTCAAGAGTTTGCCAACATGGTACTCATTGCATGTTGTTATGCAACTAGCTGACAAAAATAGAAGGAGATAGATCAATGACTTCAAAATAAGCCTCTTCAAGGGGGAAAACTCCTTTACATTACACAAACAAAAAATTCTTGGATGATACAGATGAGAATACCTCCTTTCTATATATAGGAGTCCTCGAGATTATATGGATTAGATTGTTAGCATAAAATCCAAAGAAGAGATCTACATGAATAATGAAATCAAAGTCAACATAACAATAATAATGTAAGGGCACAACAATAATAATGTAAGGGCATAGCAATATTAATGTAGGGGCACAAAAATAACAATAGTGGGCTTCTATGCTGCACAATAATAACAATATGGGGACTACATGGGCACAAAAATACAATAAGGGGGTTGCACTAATAATAATAAGGGGCTACACTAGCAATATAGGGACCTAACATGCCTCTCTCCTTCAAAAAGTGTTGTACTCAATGCTTGAGTAGTTATGGATGCTTCTGTATGAAATTCTCATCCTCCGATGCGAAATCCTCAACAGTTAAGTTCTTTCACTTGATGAGATCCTCTGAAATGGATCAATTTCATATCTGTTGGGTTCTTATTTCCATGATTTCTTTAGGTTCCAATATGATTTTTCCTTCCTTGTCAAGTTCCGACAATATTGTTTGAACTGAGAGCTTGTCACCTATAACCTTCTTTAAGCCCGAAACATGGAAAACTGGGTGCACTCGGGAAGATGCAAGAATCTCCAATTTGTATGCCATAGTACCAATCTTTTGCAGCACCTTGTAAGGACCATAATACTTTTGTGATAATTTATTATCCTTCTTAACTTTCTTGAGGGACATTTGTTTGTATGGTTGTAGCCTTAAAAATACCCAGTTTCCAACATCAAAACTTCTTTCACTATGATGTTGATCTGCTTGTGTTTCATTTGATTCTGCACCAAAGTGAGGTTACCCTTTAAGAGTTTGAGAACTTGTTGTTGATGCTTGATGTGATCTTCCATTGCTTGAACCTTATAATGTTCTCTTAAAGATGATGTGATGGATGGTGTGTGATATCCATAAAGTGCCATAAATGGGGTCATTTTTTCTAAAGAGTTATACCACCATTAAACTAGAGGTAACCACTTAATCCATGGTGTTTTTATATTAGATACAAATAAATGAATATATCCTTTCAAACATTTTTTCACTATCTATGTTTGTTCATCTATCTTAAGAGTTTGAGGAGTGGTAATTCCTGGCAATGCACCACAAGATATGCTCGGATTAATTTCTTCTTTCTCCAGGGTTGTTTGCTAGTGTATATCCTCTTCTTTTGATGTTTATTGATCCTTTTCTTCCTCCTCTTCACAATATATGTAAAATAATTTCTTCTCAGTGCACTTATGACCTTTAGTGTATTTGCTATCACAACTGTAACAAAGCCCATTTTCTCTTTTTTCTTCCAATTATTGTGGTGTCAACCTTGCAGGTTGTGGAAGGCTACGATCAACAACACTTCCATTTTATAGTTGTGGGTGGTAGGATTCCTTGTTGCCATAATTTTTCTTTCCAACCTAAATGCCTTCTCCAATAAATAAAGTTCCCAAAGATGAACCTTATGTTGAATGTTATACTTTAAAGTCCCTATGAAGACATCAATTCTCTGCTTCTTTGGAATAAAATTTACCCTTATATTCAATTTGTGGAAGTCCTGAGTGTGCTCCGCCGTTGAACCCTTTTGTTTGAGATTTATCAATTGGCTAAAAAAGGTGTTGCTCTTTGTATATTCATAATGTGCTATCATTTCCGCTGTGAAAAATGACCAGGTGACAAGTGGTTTACAAGGAAAAAGCACTCTATACCATACAAACTGATTCAATTCTAATAAAGATATGCAATACATACCTTTTGTAACAATTTCACATCATGTAGATCAAAATATTACTCCATCTGTAGTATCTAAGTTACTGGATCCTTGCTAGCAAACTTCCTCGTATCTCTTTTTGTTGCTTTTAGGAGATCGATATTGAAACAATTTTAACTTTGTAATTTATGATCTCCAAGATATGTAATTTCATTGAGTGGTATCTCTTTGATTCCTCTTTCCATCCCTATAGGTTTGATCGAGATTGGATTATTTAGGAAAGTGTTATGTCGAATATTCCATGATGACCAGATTATAGAATGGTTCAGTAGAGTAAACTTGTACTAAGTGCCACATGTCAATTTTTTGACATTTTACCTTGAAAATGATACCCAACAAACTATAGTTTGTTCTATTTCTTCCACTTTTTATGAAGTTTGAATCCGATTATTAAAGAGAAAGTTATGATGGTTTTCCCAAGGTTACCTGTTTGAGATGGAATTCAGGAGAATGCAAAAACCCTAACTTCCTCGGATCATATCTCTGAAAATATACTGAGCCAAGATCTGAAATTTGGAAATGAGGTTCATCAAGATTTTAGATCAAATGGGTTTTAATTTCAATTTCTGAAACTTCTTTTAAAAAAATTTATCGCAAAAATTACACGATGGCCTGTTTGAACCAGTGAAACCCTAGAATCCAAAGCTCTAATACCAAATGTTATGGAACCAACTCACAAAAATAGAAGAAGAGATAGATAAAAGACTTTAAAATAAGACTCTTCAAGGGGACAACCTCCTTTACATTACACAAATGAACAATTATTGGATTATACAAATGAAAAAATCTCCTTTCTATATATAGGAGTCTAAGGGGTCACAATATAATCAGAGTCAACATAACAATAACAATGTAAGGGCGCAACAATAACAGTAATGGGCTCCTATGGGGCACAGTAATAACAATAAGGGGACTACATGGGCACAAACATATAATAAGGGGGTTGCACTAATAATAATAAGAGGCTACAGTAGCAGTATAGGGACCTAACAGATGTTATGTTAGCTTTCGTTACTCACACATGTGGAGCTAGTCATGTGTACACTTTAAAGATCATTCTAGAGGGTCTAAAATAGTAACAATAATTAATGTTGAGGCATGTAAAAACCATAATCATAAACTGTAAATGTCTATTAAGCAATGCTAAATAATCACCTACTTGGAAAGGTAGGGGTTCCATTCTTATTGTATTAAGTACTATTCCATAGGAGATCATAGCATTCATAGTGAGATATTAAGGGAGACTAGAGGAGGAAGGAGATCCTATAGTAGTGATATTGGAAAAAATGTCCATTGCATATCCATAGTTGCCCCTTTCTTTGTACTCACATTTCATAATTAATAAGAAAAGAGTATAGCACATGCCTCACCTTCTAGCTAATTTTTTCTTGTATCAAGATTTATAAACTACCATGGATATTCTAGAACAATTCTTCACAAAAAATATGATAAATTAATGAAATATTTACTATGAATGCTAATTCCCTTTAGATCTCATATTCTTTATTTATTGTTTTTATGCTCAAATGAATAAATTAGCTAAAATGTGAGAAATATGGAACATAAAAAAATACCCATGTCATCCATAATAGACATAATGTTTTCGCTGGGAAACCCTTACTAGACGAAACCTAGTTAGAAAGTGTTGTTACTATGCTCACTTTTCTTTGGTATGGAAATATGCATGTACAAAGGAAGAGGTTATTTCTATATATTTACTTGAGATATGTGGCCTATAAGGTTGTTATAGAAACTTTACCCCCCTCTTTTCTACTCTACAACTTCTCACTCCTAGTTGCTTTTCTTAACCATGGAACAAAATATAGTAGCATAAAACACAACCCCTGCTCCTTCGAGAAGCATGATATTTAACATAGCTTGATAGCCAACTAGGGGTAAATCTTGAATCCCTCAACCCTCAACTAGTGTTACATGTTTAGACCTTCTATACTATTCTCCACATGTGGCTAGCCCCATTTGCATGAATAATGAGATGCTGATATGGCATCCTCTCGTACCATGGTGTTGAATGTGGTAGGGCAACTTGCACGGTGCTTAACTTTTACATACGAACTACTATTGATGTGATTCTTACATCATTGAAAAGTATTTGCATGTAGAACAATTTCATAGGTTTTGACACAAACGATATTTTTGAACCCAGAAAACATCATTTAATTCCTTAAAATGGATTTATAACGTTTTCAATCTCAATTTTGCAGACTAGGACCCACTGTAACAACCTTGGTGAAAATTCCATGTAAAAATATATAAATACCACGGATGACGGGACACATATTCCAAGTTGGATGGTGGGAAAGACATCCTAGTGGGTGTTCATTTGGTTATTTATGGCTAAGGAAATTGGAAAAGGCAATGGCTAAGGCATTAAAGAGGCAAAAAGGTATTTTGGCACAATTATTTATGAAAATAATGGAAATTAGGAGAAAAGGAAGGTGAAAGGTCACAGGTTGCATGTGAGGGGAAATTGAAGAAAAATAATGGAAAATGAAGAAAATAGTGGAGTCATTAATAAAAAGGCTTATGAGGATCAATTGGCAAGACATGGTCAGCTTAGTTTTAGAGCTCTCTCATTACTCTCTCTCTCTCTCATACTCTTGGATACTTGGAGTTTTCTTGGAGCACTATTGGAGGGTGTGGCATACTTGGATTCATGTTGAAAGAAGGCAAAGGAAGAGCAGGAAGGCACAAGAGGGCATCGACATCAACAACTACATCAAGTTACTTACAGGTACTGAGTTGCATGTATGATTTCTTCACTAGTTTTGGCATGCATGTGGATTCTTAGTTATGATCTGTCATTGGCATGGAGGATGGCCGAGATTGATAGTGGATTGCCTAGCCTTACCATTTCCTGGATAGCCATGGTGATTTTGGGTTTAATTTCATTGCTTTGTTTTTGTTGGTTCTCATGTTTCCTTAGCTTGGGTTGAGTTATTAGTCTTGGAAGCCCTGGTTGAACAAATGCTCTGGAAGCCCTGTAACAAATTGGGTTGAGTTACTATTCCTGGAAGCCCTAGTTGGAAAAACGCTTTGGAAGCCCTGTAACATCTTGGGTTGAGTTACTAGTCCTAGAACACCTACTTGGAGAAATTCTTTGGAAGCCCTTGGTGGGTTGAGTTACCAGTCCTAGAAGACTTGGTTGGACAAATGCTCTGGTAGCCTTGTATATGTTGTGGGTTTAATTACTAGTTCTGGAAGCCTTGGTTGGGCAAACACTCTGGAAGCCCTGTATAAGTTGTGGATTAAGTTACTAGTTCTGGAAGCCTTGGTTGGTAAAATGCTCTGGAAGCCTTGGAAGGCTTGGATGGAGACCAATCTGATGATGGTTTTTTGTGATGTCTGACCATGAGGTGGAATCATTGTTTGATGGGTTGAGGTGGATGGCCTCTGACAACCATGGATGAGTTTTGATTGATGTGTTCTACGAGATCCCATATTAATTCTTGGAATATGGCACATGTGATTGACTAAAGAGAGACTTGGTTCAACCAATCTATGGTCAGGTGGAACGTGGTAGTCCCATCATTGGTTGGTTCATTGCATTTATTAATGAAAAAATTCATTCCCTTGATTTTCATGTGAAAATGTACTGATGTATATATGGATTTTGATGGATGATATGTTTATTGTATTTCTATTCCTATTATGTTGTTTATATGCACATTTACCCCTAGAGGGTGTTACAGAGTGGTATCAGAGCATGGTTCAAACAATTGGATTGGATGGGCTCTATCATAGGCGAAATGAAGAACAAAGGTTAAATTTTAGACCTTTCTTTCATCTATGTTATAAATTTTCTCATGTGACATATTAGAAGTTGAATTTTTTTCCATATTGAAAATAAATCCCACTGATAATGTGGTAAAATTATTATTGGTTCACAATACTTTAGGAATTATGATCCAAGGAAGATGACCTTCCTGAATGCACCTTTAAATAGGTCATGTTGGAATGTCTGCAATAAATCATCTTTTGTAGGCTTTCAAAAGCTAAAAAATTGTCCACATTGAGGGGACATACCATTGATTATGTGGTAGAAATTTCAGATATTTGGTCACAATATTGTAGGAGATATGAGTAGAGGGAGTCGAGCCTTCTGAATGCTCCTAAAATCAGGCCTCAAACAGGTCACGCTAAAATTTTAGTTATAAATTTTCTTCTGGGCACTCTTTGGAGCTGAATTTTTTCTCAAAATGAGGGGAACTCCCATTGATATTGTGATAAAAATTTCAAACATTTATTAGCTATACTTGAGGAGATATGACTAGTGGAAGTCGAGCTTTCTGGATACTCCTAGAATTGTGTACCAAATAGGATTGTGTTGGTGTTTTGTTATAACTTTTCGTCTATGAAATATCAGAAGTTGAAACTTGAACCATAGCGAGGAAAAACACCACTGATCATATGATTTAGTTTCCATAACTTGTCCTACTATAGTTTAGGATATATGCATTGAATCATTCGCTATATTAGTTTGCATGCAAAGTGTTTGATGAAATGCTTAAATGGTTCAATGATTAATTGCATACAAACTGTTTGATAAAATGCCCCATTGAGTATGTTGTTTGTGGTTGGGGATAGTATTGATGTGTATTGGTATTCTTGTAGTTGATATATACTTACTTGTATGCAAATAGTTTTTTATATTAGTTTGCATGTAAAGTGTTTGAAGAAATGCTTACATGCAAATGTAATAGTGTAGTATTTGTTTAAAGAAAAATGTAGAAGTATGGTAATTGTTTGAGGAAAATGTTATTTTTTGGATGGGATAGTACTGCAGTATGATAATGGATGTAGATGATCTATTCCTATTTGCATGCAAATAATTTGAAGAGTTGCATGTAGGGAATCTGAAAGTTGCATGCAAGGAATTTGAAAAATTTCATGTAAGGAAATGGAAAAGTAGCATGATTTTAGTTATTATGTTACAAGTGGAATAAGTGCAATGTTTTTGAATTAGTATCATACAAATGTATGAGAAATAAAAATCAATTTCTGTTCGAGTGTACTTCAATTTAGTAGAGATTTGGAGATCCCATTTCCATAATTGGACATTGGAGATCGGGCCATTATAGTAGCTTCCTCCTTCTACCTTAGTGTGGACCATGGATAGTAAGGGGGTACACTTATAGGTTGTTAGTATTGGTGAATGACAATTTCAAATTAATAGACATGATGTCTTGATTTTTGGAACATGTGACTGATTGTGTATGAATTATATGTCGCTTACATGTTGATTTCATGATACTTATTGATTGTACGTTAGGTTACATTTTTGAATATTTTGATTACATGTATCAGTGTTGTAGGTTGATTAGGGTTATATACATTAGGCTTATGAACATGTATTTGATGTTATGGTTACATTCATGATAGATGTTAGATTATTAGTGTGGTTATATGCACATGTCAAATAGGCAATAATGATAGTAACATGTAGTTGTATGCATGCTATTGTTGTTTTATATTAGATAAACTTATGACTATGTTGTATGTTGTTGATGAGTATGATATATATCTTATTTTTATTATATGCTATTAACTTGATGATTTGGGTCATTTCATTCAGATATTAATGTTATAACTTGGATTGGTCATATGCGTGATGGTTGTGTTCATTGCCTTGAAGATATTGATGTTATATGTATTGTGTTAACCTGCTTGACCTATGCAAATGGTTATGGTTGCGATATTCAGGTATGAACTGACATATTTTTGAAATGGTGTCATACTAATCTAGATTCACTTTTCATATGTGCAAATGATAATTGTGTATGATTTTATGATGTGAACATGTTAGTTAGATATTGTTATGGATATCATGATTTGATGAGTGCTTGAGCTGATGTGTTGTAAAGTTATATCATGCTAACTAGATTGATTGTGCATACAAGATCACCTTCCTTGAGATACATTAAGGTATAAGTTGCTTATGTCATATATTTGGTGCTTGAGTATTGATTATGTCATCTAGTTGATTTATTTAACATGGTATTAATGTTTGATGAATTGAATAATATGAATATGTGTTCAAATGATCTTGTTTTAAGATGATTGTACTAAAATATATGTGTTGAGATAGTTGATATGTACTTGAGTATAATAAGTGATAGTTGTAGTATTATGGCTGATGACTATGAGTTGGCTATGGATTATGACATGATTAATAGTCTTGGTGACAATTGATTTCAAATTAATAGATATGATTGTCTTGATATTTGGAACATGTGGTTGGCATGTGTGAGTAGTTGCAGGGTAACATGCTTGGTATTAGCATGACAAGGTAATAGTTGATGTGTCTATATAAGTAACAGTTGGGTGGTGTGACAACATATAGTAAGCCTCGATTCCAACAAGGTAAAAGGGTAAAAGAAAGGAAGTGGGCAAGAATTCAATTGGCTATGTTTGGAAGCCCAAATTTCGAACGAATGAGTTCTTTGCACACAGGCAGTCTTCTTAACCTTGATTTTGTCTAACATTATCTAGATATGTGCTATATTCATGAACATGCACTTGACAGGTATATTATCTAGTCTTGAGCTACAGGTGGATATGTTAAAGGATTAGGGTCCCTTGAGAGATGGCATGGATGTGTTACAGTTGAAAGCAGCGTTCTTGGAAAAATAAGATGAGGTATCTGGTGTATTATTATGCTTAATTATACATTGACAATTATGTGTTTATGACAGCATGATGCAAGGATTTGCATGGCCAGACAGGTTGCCATGAAATCTTGAAGATGGCTCAAGTTGAGCTTTCCTTGGGAACCATGGGGATTGAGTCATGGTGTCAGTCTTGTGCTTTTGGTCTTTTGAGCTTGATTTGTGGTTTTGTTTATGTATGGTGCAAGGCCTTGCCACTTTGTTGTAGTGTCATATAATTATGGGATTTCATGGTATTCTTCTTGGTTTTTTCTTGTATTCTCTTTTATTGTTTTGAGTCTTGGGAATTGGTTGGGAAAGAGGAAAGTCGATGGAGCTCGGGGAGAGTTGTGTGGTACTCGAAAGGTAATGTAAGATTCAGATGAAGCTCAGTGCATGAGTAAGCGTAACGGAAGGTAAGGCTATGACAGTCTGTTGGACTGGCTGGGTCCATTATGGTAAATGGACAGTAGCAATATAGTCATGAGAAAGGTGTAAAGTAAATGGCTTTGAGGTGTCATATGCCTTGTCTATGTTGGGTACTATTGTTCTCAATGTTGCGCATGTGTTGCATGAATAAAGAAATTTATCTTAACCTGGACCTTATGTTATCTGGTAATTATGTTATGATCATGATTATGCTGATGTTTATATATGTATACATGAATGTATGTATGTCATTGTCTGACAAGGTGATGATTGTTTTATGCTAATGATTATGTATGTATGTATCTATGTCACTGTCTAATAGGGATTTTCAGGGATCATTCTTGTGAAGGGATATATGCTTACACAATTGAATTCCATGAAGAGGTTCCTGGTTCATGAGCCATCAAGTGGGAATAGTAGTCATGAAAAATATACGAGGTCAGTATCATGTGGTTATTATTTGATATTATGTGATTATATTATGACTATGTTGTGGACATGTTATACCAAAGGATACACCAGCATAATGAAAGCAACGTGGTCCGCGACATGCTAAGACAAGCATCGATAAGACACTAAAAGTAGGGTTGCTTGGTAGAGTCAGTGTGGTTCTGGATGTGTGGTACTACTATTATGGATATGTTGTATATGTTGCATCTATGATGTGTGCGCTTGTGGTGTTGTGTGTATATAACATGTGTACATGTTATTTATGCAATGTTATGTACATGATGGTACAAATAGGGTTGTGCGAATATTGCATATGGGGTGTTGTATACATATTGTGTTGTCTTCATGACGTATATGCAACGTGTGTGCATAAGGTGCTCTATGCATGTTGGATATGTAGTGTACAAATAATTTTATGTACATGTTGAGAATGCAATGCTATGTACAATTGGTGTTGCATGTATGTTGTACATGTGGTGCTATGTACATATGGTGTGGTGTGCATGATTGTATGAGTGGTGTTGTGTGCATGTGGTGCTGTGTGCATGTTGTACAAGTGGCACTGTGTACATGTATTGCATGTGGTGTTGTGTACATGTGGTGCCACGTACATTTCGTGTGTGTGGTACTGTGTACATGTGGTATTGTGTACACGTTGTACAAGTGGTGTGGTCTACATGTGCCATTGTGTACATGTTGTGTAGGTGGCACTGTGTACATGTGATGTTGTGAACACACTGCATAGGTGGTGCAGTGTACCGGTGGTACGATGTACATGTTGTACATGTGGTACTAGTGAACATGTGGTATTGTGTGCATGTCATACATGCCATGTTGAGGGCATGCAATATTAGGTATGTTTATCATGTAGTCGTGGTATTGTGGCATGTGTACTCGTTGTGTTGTACTCCATGTAGGTACATGTATTGGGTGGTATTTCACATTGGGTATAGATGGATGCACTGTGTTGTACATTGGTTATAGATTTATGCATTGTACGCCAGGTGTAGGTGCATGTATTCCATGGTGTTGTGTGTCAGGTGTGGTTGTATGTGTGTGATGTACACTATGCATATGTGCACCTCGTAAAGGAGAAGGAACTGGGTGTTTTCTTGGTGTGCCAACTGATCCAATGTCTATACAAAATAACAAAGGCAGAAGTAAGGATCAATGAAGTATAGATATCAATATTGTATTTTAGTTTTATTATGCATGTGACTTATGATTCTAGTATATGATGATTACATGTGAATTATGATTCTGGTTTATGATCTGTGGTTCTGATTTATGATCTATGATTCTTGTTTATGATCTATGATTATGGTTTATGATGGTTACATGTGATTTATGATTTTGATTTATGATGGTTGTGTTTGAGCTAACCTGATGTGATATCTTTATATATGTTGATTTGGTCAAATATACTAGTTTGACTTGTGACAGGAAGCGAACATGATTGCAAATGTACCTTATTGATGAGCTACCAATGACGTATGATGTGAATTTATTTCAAATCTAATGGAAATTATGTGCTTGGTACAAGAATGCATGAAATTCCCAGTTGAGTGATTGAAATCAATTGCAAGAATTAGAAACAAAAACAAAGGAATTGAAATAGGCAGCAATATGCTGATAAATCACTTCAGGAATAGGGCCATTCTAGGACACTAGTACCCAATAGTGTCCATTGATTTGCATGAGAATGCTATGATTGGTATGATGCATTGAGGTAGGTATATGCCATGGATTTTGTATATTCTGATGCGAGGAAGCCTTGCCAAAGGATGGACTACCTGGGATGGGGTTGCCAGTGGAACATGGAAGGTGGATGACTACACGGAAGGGGTGACCGGATTCTTGAGGGACTATGTAGCAGAGAAGGGAAGGTCACGAATGGATTTGTTTTTGTCATTAGCATTTCCATATGGAATTAGATGCACATTGGGATTGTGCCCTAGAACAATGAGTCGCTAACTATTCGTTGAGAGGATAAGTGGTGCAGGATTATAGCGACATACATTGGATGCAGATTTGACTTTGCAGTGGATTCTGGACTTCCTAGGAAGGAGGTCGATCCTAGTATTACTTTGAGGGTGGAGGTGTGAGCCTCTAGATTCCCTTGTTGCAGATGCATGCATCATATTATTTTATTTGTTGGTTGAGAAAATGTACATATGTGTATATGTATATGTGGTTATTGTAAATATTGTAATGAGATATGTTATAAAGCTCCAATATGCGGTATGTTGTCATGTTGTCATGATGTTTTGATATTGAGCAGATATTTCATTGCAAATACTACAACGAGTTGTGTTATAAAGATCCATGGGAAATATGTTTTGTTTTCAACAGTCATGTATAGGTGTCATTGAACACCGAGGATAGTCTTCCCCCAAGGGGGAGGGTTCAGTAACAACCCTGGCGAAAATTCCATGTAAAAATATATAAATACCATGGATGATGGGACACGTATTCCAAGATGAATGGTGGGGAAGAAATCCTAGGGGGTGTTCATTTGGTTGTTTATAGCTAAGGAAATTGGAAAAGGCAATGGCTAAGGCATTAAAGAGGCAAAAAGGTATTTCGGCACAATTATTTATGAAAATAATGGAAATTGGGAGAAAAGGAAGGTGAAAGGTCACAGGTTGCATGTGAGGAGGAAACTGAAGGAAAATAATGGAAAATGAAGAAAATAGAGGCGTCATTAATAACAAGGCTTATGAGGATCAATTGGCAAGACTTGGTCAGCTCAGTTTTAGATCTTTCTCATTATTATCTCTCTCTCATACTCTTGGATACTTAGAGTTTTCATGGAGCACTCTTGGAGGGTGTGGCATACTTGGATTCTTGGAGCAAGAAGGAAAAGGAAGAGAAAGAAGGCACAAGAGGGCGTCGACATCAACAACTACATTAGATTTCTTGCAGGTACCGAGTTGCACGTATGATTTCTTCACTAGTTTTGGAATGCATGGCACATGCATGTGGTTTCTTGGTTATGGTCTGTCATTGGCATGGAGGATGGCCAGGATTGATAGTGGATTGCATAGCCTTGCCATTTCTTGGATAACCATGGTGATTGTGGGTTTACTTTCATTTCTTTGTTTTGGTTGGTTCTCATGTTTCCTTAGCTTGGGTTGAGTTATTAGTCTTGGAAGCCTAGGTTGAAAAAACACTATGGAAGCCTTGTAACAGTTTGGGTTGAGTTACTAGTCCCGAAAGCTCTGGTTAGACAAATGATCTAGAAGCCCTATAACAACTTGTGTTGAGTTACTAGTCTTGGAAGCCTTGGTTGGAAAAATTCTTTGGAAGCCCTTGGTGGGTTGAGTTACTAGTCATGGAAGCCTTGGTTGGACAAACACTCTGGAAGCCCTATATAAGTTGTGGGTTGAGTTACTAGTTCTAGAAGCCTTGGTTGGACAAACACCCCGGAAGCCATGTATAAGATGTGGGTTGAGTTACTAGTTCTGGAAGCCTTGGTTGGAAAAACACTCTGGAAGATTTGGAAGTCTTGGATGGAGACCAATCTGATGATGGTTTTAGGTGATGTCTGACCATGAGGTGGAATCACTATTTGATGGGTTGAGGTGGGTGGCCTCTGGAAGACCTGGATGAGTTTTGATTGATGTTTTCTTTGAGATCCCACATTAATGCTTGGAATATTGCATGACTGTGATTGGCTGAGGAGAGACTTGGATTAGCCAACCTATGGTCGGGTGGAACATGGTAGTCCCATCACATTGCATTTATTAATGAAAAAATTCATTACCTTGATTTTCATGTGAAAATGTACTCATGTATATATGGATTTTGATGGCTGATATTTTTTTTTTTTTTTTTTCCTATTATGTTGTTTATATGCACATTTACCTCCAGAGGGTGTTACACCCACCTTTAAAAAGACCACACAAGCTGATTCATCCAAATTTTTCCATTTTGAAACCAGTGAGACAAATTGAAAATAATATAATGATATAATCTATATCATAATATGTTTTCCCATGGTACAAATTGTATGCATTATGTGGATGGTTTGTCCTTTCTTGTCTCTTTCATTTTAGTTTTTCAATTATTTTAGTTTTTTTTTTTGTTAAGTTAGAAATATTAAGTTTATAATATTTAGCAAAATATTGCATGGTAGAAAAACATTGTAGAAAATTATAAGATTTATTGTGAAGAATTGTTACAATGGAATATTCATTTTATTTTGTATATCACTAGTGAATTAAGGGCTTTGAGTAGCCCTATTCTCAAAAGAGCCCTTTGGAAAATGTTTTTCCTACCTCTAAGCCTCCTTCTGTGACCAATTTTTGGAAAGAAAGAATGAGCATAATCCTCTAATACAACATAGCTATAAGTATGGTAGCGACACATATAAATTGAATGTGCATGTAGTACAAAACTTAGCTAAATATTTTCCCGTCAATTATTATCTCCAAAACTTAGAAACCCACTTTGATAAATAAACTTCCACTAGAAAATTTTCAACCCTTATGATTACATTGATTTTGAAATATTGGTATACCTACACGTTTTTTCCTTAGATTGTTCTAATATATGTAGGGTGATTTATTCAGCCACATTTGAATAGGTAAGTCTAGTAGCTTAATCCAAATAGGTTTTTTAAGAGTGACCATAGTTCTAGGATTAAAACAAGCACTCGATTACTATAGAGATAGAGATGAAGGTCCCTAGAACTAAGCACCACCCATGTAGTTTTTGCATATTCCACAGACCTATAAATAAAGTTCAACCACCCACTAACCATTATATTTAACCTAGGATCATACCCAAGTATATGATGTTAGATTTTTTTAATCCAATAATTTAAGGAAAGCTCCCAAAATATTCCACCCATGAAAATTACCAATTAGTGATTTCCTTTCACATTCCAACTGTTAGTCCATGCAGATGGTAGAATCTCCTAAATTTTCCTTTTTGGGACTCCCTTTTAGCACTTTCTTATTTTGTTTGCCTCATTCTCAATAAAATCCCCATATTCTAGATCAAAGAAACCCCACAATCAATCAACCCTTTTGATATAATGAACTTCTCTATAAATCTCTCTCCCATCTCTAATAATTTTGTTTGAAAAGGGATGCCTTGATCTTCTTTATTTTAGGTTTCTTTCCCTTGGGATAATTCTTCTGAAATTGAAAATTTACATTATTTTTTGACCTACTTCTTGTTGCCCTTTAATTCCTTAACCCACCACATTTGTATCTATTTTGGAACCTTTTTTTTTATTATAATTCTTTGTTGTCATGTTGACTTGTACAAGGACCATTCAATAATAAAGATCTTCTATATTGACCCCAATTAGAGACGAAAATTTATCATTCTCAGACGGTCCTCTAAATAATAGTCGACTAATTGGATCTTCTTTAGCTCCATGGCTAAAACTTTGTAACATCAATTAATATATTCATTTAATAAATTTGACATAAATTCATTAATTTAAGATGAAGGAGATGTGTAATTCATGATGTTTACACATGGAATTCACATGGTTGCATGTCCACACACACACAACCAACATAGATCCATATTAATCCTAGATGCATCAAGTTCCAAGATGGAACAAATATCTCGAGGTGAAAACAATTTTTCAAGTCTTGCAATAAAAAAATATGTTTGCACCTTAAGAGATTTGATCCCTCTCGACACTTGAGAGATGTGTGGTTAAGATGGATTTATGTTGGTTTTATAATATTTGAAAATGCCACAATACCATATAAAATTATTTTATAATATTTAAAAATATCATGTGCTACTAAACACGATACACAATTATTTTATAATATTTGCAAATGCCATGGATTACCCAACACCATACAAAATTATTGTGCCAAGAGGTGCTCTACAACCTGGTATGAGGGAATTGGGAAGTTGTATTGGTGTTGCTAAACATGACAATGGCAGAGACAAAATATGAATGGTAAACATTGAGTTGCATCTATTATTCACAATGAAACATATATATAGTACATTGGTTTGACCCTTGGATTCATATTCTAAGTGGTCTCTTGGACTCCGGTGGCTGTTCACATTCCACACCAACCCATAGAGGATTAGGTGTCCAACATTCCCTCCTTACTCCGAAGGGTTATGTATGAGTCAAAGAAGATATTTGTAATACAAAATGTGAAAAAATGCACGACAACACTAGGTTGAATGTGCTCTCTGAAATTTTGGTATAAGGGGGGTGGTTTAAGTATGACCACCAACACTGGAACAAATTGAATACCTAATTATCAACCCATGGTTTACTTCAAAATACCCAACTATCAACTTGCAAAAACTTAACTGAAAGACCAAAAAGTAACCCCGAATGAATTGAAGTCCGGGGCCTGGAAGTGGCCAGGGAATTCCCTCTATTGGAGCACCTGTCAGGATAAACATTATTAAGATCCACATCTTAAACAAAACCTAGAATCACTATCAATTACTTGTCAGGGCCCTAAGGGAGAAGATCTTGTTGTAGGCATAGGTCATACAAAATCCATAACTATTGAAGAAAGAGAGAGACCTTAAACCAATCACATGCAGAGGCCTTAATTGATTTCATCCAGAACCACAAAGTCGCATATACAACCCAGATTGGATATGCTGGTAGAAGAACCAGGTGAGCCATGAACATCTCAAGAGCCTAACTATTAAAAATCCCATACGAATTAACATAATTCCATAAAGAATCGACAAAGAGGTGAATAAAACTAAACATTCATCGTACAAGGCTGAGACAACTGAACCTATATCTGAGGACTGATCCTTCCTTATTTACATACACATCTTAGATATTATGTCCCCTAGAACCCACAGACAAGAGAGAGGATCCATGACGCAGAAGAGGAACATAGGACTAAGTACATACCCGAGACAACCAGGCGAAGCCCACGGAGAGCGAAGCTAGGTTTTGCAAGGGGTCAATGTGGTCTTCGGTCAAGGTTGGGCAAGCTCTCCATCACGTTGATATCAAACCAATTCACCAACATATAACTTACCAAAATGAACACCACAAAGGCCAGGAACATGCCGCATTGAAGCCTTATTGCCACCTTTCGTCCTAAAAAATTATCTTGCTATGAAATGCCAACATACCTTGTGAGTGGACCATGTGTGTAAGGACCTGTGGTCTGTGCGATGGGCACGGCGACTCAACCATGCAAAGTGTTAGTGTCAGTCTTTGCAGCCTTCCTCCAGTGGTCAAACATGCTCTTACAAAGTGATTTTAAGGTGTCAAGCTCAAATTTTGTCATTTCAGTGAGTCTTCAAGCAAAATTTGGTCACTAGGTATTAGGTCTAGGGTTTGCTTTCACTCCTTTCAAAGTTGTCCAAATGTCGGTCCATGTCACCATTCAGCTGAGTGTACCATCATTTAGAGGGTTGGCATCATCATGTCAAGTTCGGATGGGTCATTTTATACCTTGTTCATGCTCCAATTGCGCCCAAGGTAAGGTTCATCCCCTCTCCTAGGGTTTTGAAGCTAATTTCTCTTGCATGGTTAAATCATCAGCAAAAATTGTATCTTGATGTTCATACACCTTCCCCTATCTAAATGTACCTTATTAAACACTTCCCATCACTGATATCCCTTAAATTCCTCATTTTCCCACAAACCCTAGTTTCTTGCTACAATTTGGCAATTTTCTAGGCTAGGCCTATGTTTTGCCCTTTTGGACTCCTTCCCTTCACTCAATATTTGAAATTACACTTTCCTCTATTTCCTAACATCCCTCCCTATGTCCCAAAATTTCCTCAAGAATTTAGAAGCCCCTTATCTCCTTCATTTCCCTTCATTTCGACAAATCCCTTGTTCCACACATCAGGATAGGTTTTACTCCAATGATGTTTCTGAGCAATAAAAGATAAATTTTTGAAAAATGAGAGTTTTTTGTCCAAAATAAGCCAAGGAAGAAAAACCTCCTTCACCTTTTACACAGGTGTCATGGTTTTAGAGAAATGTCAAAAATACAGTTGCCTCGGGATAATTGATGCACCTCTGAAGTGACATTGGGAAAATCATTTTTTCTCCTAGCTTGGTTGGCCTAATGACTTTCTTGATGAGTAAAATGATAACTAGACACAAATATATTTCCAATGAGCTATCACGATCTCAATTTTGAGTTGAGGAGGACCTTCAAAAGTTGACTGCAACAACACACTACCTTTAGGCAGCCTCATTTTGCACATTTTGACCAGTCTTGGGTGATTTGACTTTTGACAGGGAAAATGAACTCCAAATTGAAAAATTATAGTTTGGTTGGAAATTAAACAATAACCTTTCCAACGAGCTATCCCACACCCAATTTGGACACCGGGAAGGACTCCAAAAGTCTCTTGCACAAAGCGCGACACATTGGCTTTGTGGCACAGTGCATAGAGTTGGAAGCTTGATTTCACTCACAAACTCTCCCAAATTGCAAAATTTGCTCAATCTTCTTGTGTTAAAGTAAGTTAGAATTTCTCCCATGACCAATGAATGAGTTACCTTGGTGTTTATGGTGATTTAGTGACAAATGTTTCAAACCCTACCTCCTTGCAATTTTTCCTCAAAAATAATTGCTTAGGGTTTGCAGTTTGAGTTTTTGTTGTCAAGTCCACTTCATCACTCCCTCCCTGATTTATTTTCCAGTTTCATAAAACCATTCCCTAACCCATATCCATAATTCTCATTAACCCTACGTCCCTAATTCTCATTATCCCAAACCCTAGCTACATGTTCCCAAACCCTAATTGCTATCCCAAAGCCTAAAACCTGTCCATAAAATCCTTCTATTCCCCAAATTCTAGTCGACAACATTCCCTAAACCCCTCTTACCCTCTCCCTTCATAGCCCCTCATACATTTTCATACACTTGGCAGAAAAATATCAAAGACACTTAAATCTCTTCATACTCATCAAGAAAACTCACACATCAGCAAGCAATCATGGAGTTACAAAACATTTGCGAGAATCGCCAAGCTGCCAAAGGAAGAGGGTGGAGTTCACTTCACTTGAGCAAGAGATCAATGTCAATCATGATTCTTGGCTTGAGAGAGCCAACATCCACTTAGAGAGATTGTTGGAGAATGCCAACAAGGAGAGAAACTTGTTGATACACATGGCATATCATTATATGGCAACAAAGTTTGCAAGGTGAGAATCAAGAGTTTAAAGGAAAAATTGAAGAAGGCATCAAAGAGAAGAAAGGAGCATGATCGCCTTCAGATATTGGCTGAGGCTTCCTTGGCCCAATAGGATGCTTGATGGAGAAGACTCAACCCAAATTTCAAAAAATTTGGGGCACTTTTTGCATTTTTGGAATTTTTTGCTCAAAAAACAGGAATTTCTGCTCTATGCGCCGCGCCACGTGGTGCTTGATTTTGCTAGGAGCCTCCAAATAAAAAAAACTCAGAATTTTTGGATTTGGCATGAAAAATTATGCTTGTATACCAATGGCCAAGAAATTTGGGTAGGTTTTGAGCTCTCAAAAAGGTCAAAGACACTAAAAAAATGACCTTACTTCCCCTATTTTGACACACAAGAAGCAGTGTTGGGAGAACCGAGTTCTGGAGGGGGAAATGGAGGCCAAATTGAGAAATTCCACTTGGGTTGGAAAGTAGACAGGTAAAAATTTCCAACAAGCATACCTTTAGTGAATTTGGACATCGAGAAGGCCTCCAAAAGTGGGTCCAAACAGGCGCTACGTATAGAGAATCAAGGGCGGCGCATAGAGGAAAAATTGCCAGTTTGACCAAGTATTGCTTTGCTTTTCGCCCAACTTTGGCCAGTTTGACTTTTTCACTTTCTTAATGGAAATTTTGTGTTGTAATTTAATGTACATTGATGGATCATGATGTAATTATGTCTAATTTTCACTTATGGAGGTAGATTCATCTATCAAAAAGTTGTTTGAAACTGAATGAATCAGTTCCCTAGTTTCTAGAGGCAAGCTGTTCGACTGCCTGATTTCTAGTTCTCAGTTTAGAATTAGTTGGAACAGCTCCTAAACTTGTGAGCTTGAACACTAGAGGCTAGGATGAGCTATGGTTTGTCTATATTATGTGTTTTTTTAGTCATTAGCATGGTTGGACTCTTGAGAAAGTAAGGAGCTTCATTGTACACTCATATCAGCGTTTTGGCTAAGGAATTGAGACCAGGGTTTGCAACACTCTTTGGGATCCTTGTGGCATGTTGTTTTGGTACAGTGCTTTCTTATGTATTTGTGCATTTAATTATGTGTTATGTATGTCATTTTATCTCTTATTTCTTCTTAGCTAAATCAAACAAGAGTGAAAGTAGAACCCATTGAAATTGTAGTGCTCTACTTGAGGTTTGCTTTAGTTTCTTGACGTTTTCAGTTGTTTGGAGAGGATCCATGGTTTCTCTTGCCCTCTTAAACTCATCCTCTATCTAATCCCTCCATCTCATTCGATTAAAAGTGCCAAATTCAGCTTCCTACCTTGCCCCATTGAGATCTCTGCAAGACTGAGCCTCATTCCCTGCACCCAAGATCTGCCTTTTTCATTAGAGCCAGCAAACACATCATTTTATCCAATAAAACTCTTTGCACTTATACCTAGCCTAATATCAATAGTTAAATCAGTCATCTCAAGCCTTTAGTGATCATAATTCACTGATATTGACCGGAAGAGAGCCCTCTCCCGACCTGGTAGGGCTAGCTACCAGGTTAAGCGTGGTTTGATGTTGGCCCTGGATCATACCTTTCTCAGCCTGAGAGATGAGTTTATACGATGTTGGGAAAGTTGTGAGGATGGTCCCATGAGTTGGGCAGGCTGACCCTCCACTCGAGCGAAGGCAACATGTTGAACGAGTCGGCTTGGGCATTGGGCATGGGTTAGCCGAGTGACATAACCCGCCACCTGCCCATATATATTGGTGGAGTTTTTGTGGAGACAAACCATCATCATTTAACCAAAATGAGTTCAAAAAAGGAGTTTTGCAGAGTGTGGATGAGCCTGCACAATGGGAAAAACTCAGGTGAAAAACTCGTTCAAAAAGAACTTGGGTGAGAAACTCGGGCGAAAAACTTGTGCAGAAAACTCATGCAGAAAACTCGTGTAGGAAACTCGGGCGAGGGCGAACTCAGGTGAGGTCATTCAGGAAGAACAAGGGCGAGGTCATCGAGAAAAAAAGTTGGGTGAGGTCATTGGGCAAAAACTCAGGTGAGTTCATTCAGGTGAATGGGGCGAGGTCACCAGGTGACCCAAGCGAAGTCGTTCGGGTGAGCCGGGTGAGATTTTCGGGTAACCCAAGTGAAGTCATTCGGGCGAACCGGGTGAGGGCATCAGACAACCTGGGTGAAGTCGTGTGACGACTCAGGTGAACGAGTTCGGGTGGACGAGTTGGGTGAATGGGTGGATGTACGGACGGGCAGCCGGGCGAGGGCTCGCCGTGCACGCCGAAACGAACACTGTGCGGAAGGGTGGCTTGGGTAGGGAGTGCAGTGCATGATGAAATGGTGGAAATGGCGAAGTGTTGAAGTTGTGAATGGAGGTGTGACTCATGCAGAGGCGCCCATGTGTGGTGACTTGGTTATGACGAGGCGCACCCAAGTTGGGAAAACAACATGATCATGCGACGAGGTAAACGAAGGGTTGGAGAGTCATGCAGTGACGGAGCGGAGGCGCTGACGAGCTAAGCAACCGAGATTACCGAAGTTGGAAAATTGTCTAAATTTGGGGTTTCCCAAGATTTAAATTGTACTTATAAAAGAATATTATATATATTGATTCAGGCAGACTCATATTGCAGGGAGTTTCCCCTCCCTTTATATTGTTATGCAATTGTATATGTGTTAATTACTATTGATGATGAATATGTATGGGTTTTCATCTATATAAAGGATAAAGATAATACTTGGTAACGAAAATAAAATAAGTATCGAATGTTAAGGCATAGTCCATGAACATAAGTATTGGTGAAACTAAAGTGTTTGGTGGTGCCGCACCTCGCTATAAGTGGTTGAAAGACTATCACAGGTGTAGGGGCGTGACAGGTGGTATCAGAGCTGGTGAACTGAATCAAGGAGCTGATTCTACGAAGACCAAAGACTTGGCAGGAAGTTCAAGTTTTGCAGGTGATGGGTGGAATATCAGGGTGATTCAGGTGAATGGTGAAATAGGTTTAGCAGAGGTGAAGCTTAATGTTTGGCCCAAGCTGAATGACAAGGCATGGCAGGTTTGGAAGAAAGTGAAGGGAAGCTCTTGCTTACCTTATATAGGTTGAAGCAGATGAAAGAAGAGAATCCCTGGATTCGAAAGGAACTTGAAGTCTTGGAAAAGAATTTTTAAAATGAACTTCTTCAACTTGGTTGGACAATGGAGCAGGATGAAGTTGCAGATTGTGCTAACAAGGAAGAGGAAGCCGTGATGATTAAGGATGTTGCAGATGTGACAACAATGGAGGATGAACTTGAGATTGATCAAGTTGGACTAGGGTCGTGCAGTTTACAGACATGGATGAATGTGGATACTCATATGGATGAAGCTCACGATGATGATGTAAGTACTATTGATACTTGTGTTTCACTTGAGCATTTGGTAGATGAACTATATGTAGGGAAGGGCAGAATCAATTTTCCGATGCTAGGGAGGATCTTACCATGGATGTCTATGATAAGACCTTATATGGAGAAGCAAGGATTGTTGACTGTTGTAGGACTTGTTGGGGTTGTTTGTGACCTTATGATAGAACGTACAAGGACCCGTGACAAGGGAGGAACATGATGATCGTTGCGGGAGGATTGGGTCATGCTTTAGCCACAGGGAGAATTTGCTAAGTGCCCGGCATGACTCAGGGATAGATTGGAGGAGGGAACAGACTTGAGGTATGATGATACTTGGGTGGACTTCTCATGGCCGAGACCAAGAGCAAGTCTTGGTGGAACCTTTAGTGGGGGAGCTATGGTGGAAGGGACTCGTGATGATGATGATATGGTTGGGTGACCGAGTTCACTAGATCGAAGATTACAGACTTGGATGAGGATGACCGATTGTTGTGATGGGTCTACTTAGTTGGACTACATGGGAAACTTGTGTCATGGACATTAGGTTGGAGACATGGAGCATGGCAGTCTTATGCAGGGACATTATGAAAGAGAACTTATAGAGGTGTCACTTATGGGCATCCAATGAGGAGTGCCAAGGCAGGGATGTTGTGCAGGTAGATTGCTGATGTGACATGGAGATGCTTTACTTATGAGCCGATGGAGAGGTTGTGCACTCTTGTACAACAAGACCATGGACTTGGATGGAGTTGTGAGCAGACTATGGAGCATTTTACTACATGGAGAGTTGAGGCATCTTGCAGAGACCTTTGGGCCAAGACTTGTATGCTTGCTGAGATGTTGGTTGGAGATGACTCAAGGAGCTCATGATGACATGAGGTTGTGACTTTTGGAGACTTCATATATGGTGGACTTAGAGGATCTGATGCATTGAGGAGCTAAGGTCAGAGACTTTTATGTAGAATGGGATGCATACTTTCGAGTACATGTATGGGTGTGGCTTGAAAGAGTGACTTGATGTGGAGGATTGATATGAGACACTTTGGAGTGATGGAGTTATGACGATGATGATGCCTTGGTAGCAACACTTAGGCATGGGTTGAGCCGAGACTTGACCACTTTTGACACATGGGAGTTGATTGATATATGACCATGGGAAGCGCATGGATAGATGAGACAGGTGTATACTTGTTTCTACGGTAGACTTGAGGGATCATGGCACATTACAGATATGATGGAGGTTACTTCATGGACCTAGATCTGGCACATCGAGAGTTGGAGTTTGATGAGATGGAGACTACTTCATGGACCTGAGCATGGATTACACTTGTATGGAGATGGATTCTTCATTGAGTTGAGGATGTGATGGGATGTTTTGAGAAACGACTGATGATGGCATGAGGATGTTCACTCTCATGGTTTGAGCATGATGGTTGGATTAGCTACCCAAATAGTTCAGACATGGGGTCGCGAAGTGTGCAGAGATGTGTTAGAATTTGTTGGAGCATCATGGCAGTGGTTCACATGATGATGATACATGATGAGGTCAACACGATATGTTGCAGGAAGCATGTAGCTTGACATGGAGGGGCCAACCTTCCACGATGGGGAGCAGCATGTGGAGATTGTGACAGGGTGGTTGATGGTCATGGATTGCGATGATTTCCGATGTATGACATATTGGTGGGGGTGTATACCTTGGTATGGATATCTTGGTGACAGGTGATTGTTGGGATGAGATATTGTCAAGGATGACAATGACTTCAAGTGGGGGAGGATGTAAGGCCCTGATGTCCGTGCGATAGGAAGGGTGACTCCACCGTGCGAAGGGCGTGCAAAATGCGAAGTGAACGGCCAAGAGACAAGTTTATATGATGTTGGGCAAGTTGTGAGGGTGGTCCCACGAGTTGGGTGGGCTGACCCTCCACTTAGGCAAAGGCAACATGTTGAATGAGTCAGCTTGGGTGTTTGGCGTGGGTCGATTGGGTGACATAACACGCCACCTGCCCTTATATATTGGTGGAGCATTTGTGGAGACGAGCCATCATCATTTGACCAACACGAGTTCGAACAAAGAGTTTTGCAATGTGTGGATGAGCCCGCAAGACGGGCGGAACTCGGGTGAAAAACTCGTTTAGAAAATACTCGGGTGAGAAACTTGGGGGAAAAACTCGTGCAGGAAACTCAGGCAAGGGTGAACTTAGGCGAGGTCATTCATGCAGAACTCGGGCGAGGTCGTTAGGCAGAAAACTCGGGCAAGGTAATCGGACAGAAAACTCAGGTGAGGTCGTTCGGGCGAGGTTGACAGGTGACCCGGGAAAAGTCGTTTGGGCGAGTCGAGTGAGGTCGTCGGGCAACCCAGGTGAAGTCATTCGAGCGAACCGGGTGAGGGTGTCAGGCGATTCGGGTGAAGTCATGTAGTGAATCGGGTGAACGAGTTCAGGTGGAAGAGTTGGGTGAACGAGTGGATGGGCGGCCAGGCGAGGGCGCGCCATGCACGCCGAAACGAAGAATCGTGCGGACGGGCGACCTGGGTAGGGCGCGTTGTGCACGATGAAATGGTGGAAATGGTGAAGTTTTGAAGTTGTGAACAGTGGTGTGACTCATGCAGAGGCGCCCGTGTGTGGCGACTTGGTTACAATGAGGAACGCCCAAGTTGGTTAAACAACACAATCATGAGATGAGGTGAATGAAGGGTTGGTGAGTTGTGTGGCGACCGTGTGGAGGTGCCAAACCAAATTTGCCAAAGTTGGAAAATTGGCTAAGTGTAAATTTGGTGTTTCCCAAGATTTAACTTGTACTTATAAAATAAGATTATATATATATATATATATATATATATATATATATGTATATATATATATATATATATATTGATTCAGGTAGACTCATATTGCAGGGAGTTGCCCCTCCCTTTATACTGTTGTGCAATTGTATATGTGTTAATTGCTGTTGATGATGCATATGTACGGGTTTTCATCTGTATAAAGGATAAAGATAATACTTTGTAATGAAAATAAACTAAGTATTGAATGTTAAGGCGTAGTCCATGAACATAAGTATTGGTGAAAAGAAAGTGTTCGGTGGTGCCGCACCTCGCTATAAGCAGTTGAAAAACTACCGAAGGTGTAGGGGCATGACATTGTGGATGGTGGCAGAGATCTCTTATGGGATCCGAACATAATACATTATGCATTGGGATTTTCAATATGCACCATCTCACACACCGATTAGGGATTTTTTTATTACTTTTTAAATTGAGTTTCCATGATGTTTTATTATGATTATTATTTGATCTAATGCTTCATTTTCCAAATAATCCAATATTTTCTCCCATGTTGAGCTAATAATTAAATTTTTACACATTTACAACCACTTCATCTCCCCCATATTGCCAGCCTTTTAGCACAATGAAGCATTAGATCAAAAACAAAATTACAATACAACAAATTTAATTGAATCAATTTATTATTTGTATTACATTTTTAATTGAGACTACATTAGCTTTTTGTTTTTTAATTGTTATTCTTTTCTATTTAATGCTTCATTTTATGAAAACGACAACATCTCTTTCATATTGAGTTCCAATTTAAATATTTATACTCATTTACAACCACTACAATATCTCCCTGGGTTGTAGAGAGCATCTTTTGATGCAATAAATAATATTACATAACAAATTGGTTAAGGGTGATTTTTTTTTATACATTTAATTGAATTAACTTTAGTACCAGATTATAGTTGTTTGGTCATATGTTAGGTCGGAGTACCATGGGCTTCTCATTACAAAAAATACACTATTTTGTTTAGAGATGTGATTGGTCCATAGGGTAGTCATGGCACTTAGGGCTCCCTAAAAATTTGTTTTTGAAGGTGTATCATAACGTAATGACCTCTTGCTAATATTGATTTTTTTTTTGAATTTGAACATGATTTATTTTTAAAAAATACTTTTTTGGAGAGATCACGTTGAGTAATTTTTATTTTTTATTTCTTCTTTTTTTTTCCTTTTTTTTCTTTTTTTTCTTTTTTTTTCTCTTTTTTTTTTTCTTTCTCAATTAAGACTAATTCTATTAAGCAAAAAATATTGTACAAGAGGATACATTCTAGTGAAGTAGGATGCCGACAACCGGAAATGATAGGACTATCAACCTCGGTTCCGGAGAAGGAGTGAAGCAAGCAAGGAGCTACAACAAAGCACTAGAAGCTTAAGAAGCGTTGAAAGCTACCCTGAAAGGGTAGAGGCTTCAACACGAAGCTTTTTCCCTTTCCTATTTTTAACTTCAACCCAACCATTTTGGGGTGGATGGGCGATTACAACTTGAAGATTGGGATCCTCCACAGGGGAGCCCTCCTTTTCTGAATCCGAGGAGGAGGAAAAATGAACACGTTTCTGAGCAATGGCTGAGTCGGAGGAAGGCGCCAGACCATCGGTGGAAGGGGCCACGAAATGAGGGGATTGATTCAGTTCTTCATCGCTATCTTCATCTTCAGAGCTGGAGGAATCAGAATCCGCAACTGGAGGAGGAGAGCAGGGATCCCATCGTTTGGACTTGGGCTTGGAGACGTTGGCCTTGTTCTTCTTTTCCGGGCGAGATGGGCATGTATTCTGCAAATGCCCAGATTGGTGGCAATGGCGGCATCGAAAAGCTGTATTCTCGTAATCCAGTGTCTGGGTCCAGACAAAGTCGTTTATCTTGAGATTGATTTGTTCTGGAAGACCTTTACTCAGGTCTAACTCCACACATATTCTTGCATAGGAGTAGAGACCTTTGGATTCCCGCCAAAAATCTCTGTAGAGTAAGCTGCCCAAGGTGTCTCCTATAGCTCTGAAGACCCGAGTACTCCATAGGTGGGCAGGTAAGTTTGGAAGCCGAATCCATACCGGTGTCTTGGTAATGACTGCAGTGGCTGGATCAAAATCTGGGAACCAGGGAGTCAAAAATAGCCCTGCAGTTCCCATGAACCAAGGGCCCTCTACCAAGGCCTTTTCATAGTGCTTATTGTTATCAAATAGAACAATGAAATAACCTTTCGAACAGAAGAGGATCTTACAGTGATGTGTCCAGTTTGCATGGATCCATGCATAGAGATCGTGAGATCGTGGCCATAATCCATTGAATCTGCAAATGATGGCTCTTTCTGCATAATCTTGAAGATCGGAGGCCAACTCTTCATGTATGAGTTCCACAGAGGGAACTTATTCAATCTTGTCAACCAAGAAGGCCTTAGGTTTAAGGGCTTCCGGGGGTTTGGGGTTCTCAGAGTGAACAACGTCCTTGTATGAGAAAGGCCGAGTAGAGGAAGTTTGTCCTGCTGCGCCTCCTCTCAAACGAAGGGTCGCCACCACCAAGATGTTCCTGGAAATGCTGTAAGAAGAGAGGGGAAGAGGGTCTTCAAGTTGTTTACCTTGATAGAGAATTCGCAGAAGGCTTGACGGGATCCCCATTCTGCGCTCTAGATTCAGTTTGAGTTCCTGCACCAGATCTGAAGGGCTGACCCATTGCATGATGGTTCTGCCTGAAGGCTGAGAAATTTGGATCTGAAAGGAGTCAGATAAGGGCCTTGACCCCATGCAGTTCTCTGGATCTAGCCAGAGCGTGAGCTTTTCTGCCTTCTGGATGGCCAGATCTTGCAGATCTTTGTCACTGTTCTCCACTGCGAATCTCCCCCAGGGAAGCTTTCTTACTCCCCTGAAATGGGTTTCTTTGAGGGCCCGGGGTTCGTTCTCGTGACCTCCGCTCCCCCCTCTCACTCTCCGCATGGTCTCCACAGCCATCGTTTTTCGTGGATCATTTTCAATGTTGCCGTAGTTGACATAAGCGAGTCCAAGAGAAATATTGGTGCTTACATCTCTGCAGATGCGTACAGAGAGAATGGGATCAATCTGCTTGTATAGCGCATAAATCTAGCCATCGGTAACACTGGGCTCCAGATCGCCCACATACAGAGACGCCGTTACGAATGGATTGGGCAGATTGTTGCTGCCATTCCCAACAACCTGCTGCTGCTGTGAAACATCAGGGTTTTGGGGCTAGACTCGTATCTGTGCCCATCTCTCTCCGTCCGAGTTAAGCCATTCAACTCCAGAGCTCACGGCAAGGAGAACTGTGTGAGCATCCATGTCCGCGGCGCCTACGATCTTGGTATGGACAACTTGCGAGTCTACAAGGAGGAGAAAGACCTTGAAACCATCCGCAGTAGGGGCGATCAAAAACCCGATGGAGGCCGAGGGCATGGAGGCGGCAAAACTAGGGTTCATCCTCGGAGCGCCGCTTGGTATTTTCCTACAAATACGTCGAGTAATTATTTGGAGTGATTACTCAATATGATTTCTTCGAAAAATTATTTTTTAAACATTATGGATCATAGAAGTCTAAACTCATGATTTATTTTGTTAGATCTAAGACTTTTGTGATCCATAATGTAGAAAACTGTCTTTCAGATTAATCACATGGTTAGGATTGGGTTGACATTTACTATTTAAAATTAGCCCTTAGTGATTTTTTTTTTTTCACATTAACAGTTAGTTTTTATTTAAAATTTGGCAAATCAGCTACCGAGGACTTTAACACTGTTACTCTATATTTCCTTGTTACAGTCGGCAGGGAAAGTAGATTTGGCTTTTGATAAGTCCGCTGAGGGAGTTACACTATGACCGCAGAAAGTGGCTTGAATATGAACTAGATTTGGTTTCAGAATGGCGCCTTGGATTTCCGCTGCTTTTACATTCTGTGACATAGCTTTTCTTCCTAGATTGCAGTGAGGAGACCCAACGCGCCAGAATGCTGGGTCAACCCATGACTCACTGCTTGTTTTTTTTTTATTTGTCTGGCGGATTGTTACATTGTGTTCAAGAATGCCAAGAGCGGTAAACTGGCCTTGAAGAGGCCCTCGTGAACTCCCCAACACTTACCGAGATGCAACAGTGAGTTCCAATGATGAGAAAAGATAAAAAATGCCAAGGTTGCGTTCTCAATTTTCCCTTGTGGATGAGTCCACATCTCCTAACAGCAGCCAACCCAAATTGGTTCAGTCCCGAAGCTCAGAAATCTGAACCAATGAATAGGAATAGAGGCCGAGACATCTCCAGAATTAAGGAATGCTGCAGTCTGATTCAACATCATTTACTAACAGAGATCTCCTGCTCCGGATAGAGCCTAGGTTGGTAGCCAAGTCCGCCTGTGAGTTTAACTTCCTCAAAACATGATAGAAGGAGATTTTGTGAAACTTGGGCAACACCAGTATGATTGTTTTGAGTGTGGGGGCTAACTGCACCTAAGAAGGGGTCTTTTGAGAGTTCATAACCTATATAATTATTCTAGGGTCTCCAAAGAATGAGATGGAGAGGAGATTCCTCTTGATAGCCAGATTTAGACCCTGCCACAGAGCAAGAGCCTTCGCTCTATTGTTTATTTCATGCCCCAGACACCAAGCAAAGCACAACTTAGCTGAGCCACCTGGGCTTAAGATAACTCCACCGCCACCTACCTTTCTTGGGTTACCTTTAGAGTCCCCATCGAAGAAAAGGTAGTGATCATCCAAAGCTGATCTCCATTTGATGAATTCTTGTTCTTCCAGGCAAATTTCCCAATAAGAAGGGGCTTTAGCAGGAGGAATGGGTCTATTCTGATGATTTTGACCAAGCTCTTTTAGCCATTGATCTTCCTTTCTATCTAGAATCATGCCATTTCTAATGGTGGTTTTGGTTTCTAAGGCCTCACCAAACAGAGCTTTGATCTTAGAGATAATTCTGGTCGGGATACAACTCTCCTCCCTAAAAATTATGTTGTTCCTCTCCAGCCACAGTTTCCAGCATGTGAATTTGGGAATCCACATCTAGTCAGTCTTGAGAAGGCTTTTTTTGGAGAGATAGAATGGGGATAACTTGGCCCAGTTTCTTAACAGGTCCAGAATATTTCCTGGGAGCTCTATTTTCTCAGGTCCTAACATTAGGACACCCCTCCAAACTTCTTGAGCAAAGGGGCACAATAAGAACAGGTGATTAGTCGTTTCTTCATCTGAAACATGAAGAGGGCACCTGGAGGGACCTTCCATTCAACGCCTCCTCAGGTTATCTCTAGTGAGGATACTTTTATGTGCCAAAGTCCAGCAAAAGAAGTCAATTTTGGGGAGAGCAAGAAAAGACCAAATAAATTTCCATTGAGTTGGCTCTGGGGGAATGCTTGGGACAGCCATCATACTTTTGTAACCTCATGCTGCTGAGTAAGAGCCTGAAAGAGAACCCCGTCCTCTTTTGTCCTTAAAAGAGGCCTTTAAGGGATATTTTCCTTGGAGCAAATCCAACAATAAATTGGCTTCACCATCCAGCCAATGAGGGACCTCCCATAGATTCCAACCATCTCAAAGAATTTCTGCATCATTTGTCCAATTGGAGATGTCCCAAAGGGTTTCCAGATTGCTGGCCCGAGGCCAAACTCTGATATTTTCCAGTTCTGCCATTTGATTCAAGGGCTAATCTCCAAGTATCGAATCTTCCCAAATTTTTATTTTTTTCCCATTACCTAGGATCCAATAAAGCTTTTGAGTGAAATGTTTCATAGCTGTGAGATAGAGTTTGAAAACTAGTGATCCTTTGGATATTCTAGGAGGCTGGTCCAAACACCTCAAACACTACCCATGAAAATATTTTTTCCATAGAACTCTCTTGCTCCAGCTAGGATTCCCAGAAACAATGTTCCAAAGGAGCTTGGAGCCTAGAGCAAGATTTTGGGCTTCCAGATCCCACAATTGGAGACCTCCTTCCAAGAATGGCTTCTTAATAGTGTCCCAATTTACTAAATGGAGCCTTCTTCATTATTTTTCCCACCCTCCCACAGAAATCTTCTCAGGAGACCATCCACTTTACTAATAAAGGTTTTAGGGGTTAGTAGAATGGAGTTCTGATAAACCGAGAGACTTATGAGAACATATTTCATTAGGATTACCTTCCCAATATTATTCAACCATGAGGCTCTCCAAGCTTGTATTCTAAGTTTTAGTTTGTCTAGCAAGGGCATCCAGTGAGCTACCTTAGGATTTGATTTGAAGATTGGGGTCCCAAGATACTTAAATGACTCCCAGGTCAGGGTTCTTTCCATTTCTAATAGCCTTGCTATGTCTATCAAATCCTTGATCGAGTAATTCCAGCCACAGATCGTGCTTTTTGGATAGTTGATCTTGCTGCCCGAAACCTCCCTATAAATGTCCAACTCCTTCTTAAAGGTTCTAGCAGAATTTATGCTAGCTACTCCAAGCAATAATGTATCATTAGAAAACTGGGCATGATTTATGTCTTTAACATTGTGAGCCATCCTCAGGCCTGGCAGAGTTTGGATCTGTTGACAGTAGTTTAGCTGGAAGATTAGCATTGAAGCTTGAATGGCGTAAAGAAGTAGGGACAAAGGGCAACCTTGTCTTAGCCCCCTCGAGGCCTGGAAGAATTCCGTTGAATGACCATTAACCAGAGGCACTATCCAAGGGGAGGCAATGCAGGCTTTCACCCAAGTTATGAGAACTTTTGAGAAGCCAAATTTGTCCATCACAAAAAACAAGAAATCATGTCTTACCCTGTCAAAGGCATTTGTCAAATCTAGCTTAATCGCCATGCCTTGCTCTTTTTGATGACAGCTTCAATGATTTACTTCTTGCACCAACACAATATTGTCAAGAATCTTTCTCCCTTTTATGAATCCTTGGTTTTCAGGGATGATGACCGGTAGAATTTTCTTAAGATAGTTGGCTATTATTTTTGTAATCAGCTTATAACTTGTATTACACAAAGAGATGGGCCTAAATCTGTTGAAATCAGTGGCACCTTTGTCTTTTGGAATCAAGGCAAGGAAGGCCGAGTTGGTACTGCCTCCAATCTTGGTACAGGTCTGAGATTTACAGATCATTCTCAGAAGGTCTTTTTTAATTGTAGGCCAGCAAGTCAGGTAGAACCTTGCTGTGAACCCATCAGGACCCGGGGCTTTATCTAGATCCAAGCAATCCAAAACTTTTTTAATCTCATTCATACTGATCAGAGCAGTCAACATAATATTATTAGAATCTTGAACATAGTGAGGAATTAGATCAATCAGATAGGCTTGAGAATTGATAGGAGGTTCTTCCGGGGCAGAGTAAAGATCTTTGAAAAAGGAGTGGGCTGCTCGCTTTATGCCTTTATAATCTTTAACCACAGTGTTTTGATAGTGAATTTCATTTACTGTTTTGAAGTGCTTGCGTGCTTCAGCTTGCTTATGGAAGTAGCTTGTATTTTTGTCTTCGGCCTGTAACCAAAGATTTCTGGACTTCTATCTCCAGAACTCTTATTCATCCCTACTTGCTCTATGGAGATATTTTTGCAGCTCTACTTCTTTTTGAAGAAGGATTTGAGTTACATCTTAATTCTCCATTGTTAATTGATGGCCTGCTAAATTGTCATGCATCACCTTTCTTTTGGTGGTGGGTGTTTTCAACTTTTTAGCCCACTCCTTGAGCTCCCTTTTAAGTCTCCTCATTTTTTCTTCCCACACAAAGAAAGGGGATCCTTGAACTTGCCAGTTCCAGGCCTCAGAGACCACCTCCTAGAAACCTTCTTGATGAATCCATAGAGAACTCAATCTAAAGGGAATGGGGCCAATATTTCCATCCAAGGAGAGCTCAAGCAGAATGGGTTTATGGTCAGAGGTGTAGTTCGGCAGAATTTTAGAGGTGGCCATTAGACTACAATTCAAGAAGGAGGATTGGACTAGAAATCTGTCCAAAAGAGCAGCAATGTGGCCAGGGCCTATCCTTTTGTTGGACCGGGTGAATTTCCCGGATGTGGGCTTGATATCCTCCAATTCCCAATCTAAAATGAGGTCTTCAACCCATTCTCTAGCTGGGTCCTTGACCAGCGAGCCCCCCTTTTTCTCTTCTGCAGCTAGCGTAACATTCAGATCACCTGCAATAATAATATTTTCTGGATTATGCAAGAAAAGATAGGACTGGAGCGAGTCCCAACTAATTTTTTTCTCAGATGGTAATACCGGAGCATAAATATTGAACATACTTACTTGGTGGCCAGATTATTTATGGAGGAGCTTAGTGAGTAGCCAATGGGGGCTACATTCTTCGTGAATCAGATCATATTTGGAGCTGTCCCAAAAGGAGGCAATCCCTCCAGAGGCGCCTCTGGCACTGACTGCTCTCCCTTGGCTTTTATGCCAGAATGCTTTGCTTACTTGGAGGAGTAGAAGGTCCTCTAGCTTTGTCTCCTAGATGAGAAGGATTTCAGGCGAATACATCCTCACAATGTCTTTCAGAGCTTCTTCTTTCAACCTGCTGCCTAACCCTCTGCAATTCCAGGAGACGTATTTCATTATTTACTGGCTTGGAAGGTTGTGGCTCCTTTTGGAGCCTAACCATGCTTGCATCTAGATCTGATATTCATCATTCCTTTGAGAGTTTTCTGAGAGCCTTGGAGTACATCTAGATAAGCTTTTTCCTCTCTCTGTTTCATCTTGGACTTTCAACCCCTGGCAGACTTGATAGGAGTGACTTGTGAGCTGTCTATTTCAGAGGCTCCATCTTTTGAATCTCCCTCAGAATCGGAGCCCAAACTGATGTGCTCCTCATTTTCTTCTTTTTCCCCTTGTTCATTCTCTGATGGAGGAATAGTTGACTTTTCCTCAGCTTCTTTCACTTTCTTCGATGGGTCTTCTAGTTTCTCTTGGATCCCAATGGCATCTGTCTTTTCCCTAGAGGAAGAACCCTATTTTGGAGCTTCTTTGGCTTTTGGTTCAGGCCAAGGCTTCACCAATGGCCCTGAATTTTTCTTCTCAGTTGATTTTGGGATTGCCTTGCCCTTTTTGATTTCTTTCCATCCTTCTTCATCCACTTTGTCCCCAGTTGGAGCTTTGGGAAATTTCGTTGGAACTGTCCATGTTCGTGACAGGCTCTACATTTGAAAGGAAATTGCTCGTAATCCAATTTTTTATAGTGATTCCATTCTCTGATTGTAAGTTTTACCGCTTTGGGCAGTCCAACTTCCAGATCGACTTCCACACAGATTCTTGCACAGGTATGTTGGCCCTTGTTATCTGCTTTGTCAATGAAACGACCGAGACCATTTCCAACCTTCTGCAAGGTGTGATAGCTCCAGCAATGGATTGGAAGATTGGGAAGCTGGACCCAGACTAGGACCTCTTTAGGGGTATCGATTGAGGGATCAAAGTTGGGGGTCCACTTGTTAAGATATAGAATCTAATTTCCCATAAAATACAGACCGTTTCTGAAAACCAAATCTCGATCTTCTTTGGAGGTGAACTCGAAAATGAAATATCCTCTACCGACAACATAGCATATCACATTGTTTTCCAACTAGGGCCTCCAGATGCGTTGGATCCAATCATCTGTTGTTTTTGTAGAGCGCCAGCATCCCATAAATTGTCCTACCAACCCTCTGTCAGCC
The DNA here is from genome assembly GCA_000404065.3 of Pinus taeda. NCBI lineage: Eukaryota > Viridiplantae > Streptophyta > Pinopsida > Pinales > Pinaceae > Pinus > Pinus taeda. Next base: position 17,267 of record APFE030949097.1, on the reverse strand, counting down.
ATGGCTAGGGCGATTTTTATCAGTTTGTCTTCTGGCAGAGTGATCTCAAGAACTTCCTCCAGTTTTTTGATGAATTTCGGGACTTCTGGAATCAAACGTTTCTTCCCTTTCTGCGATAGAAGTCTTCTGAATGTTTCTTTTGAAGAGATTGGCAAGGTGGGAGAAGGCTCCCCACCCCCAAGCGCACTCATGGTGGCGGCTACGCTCCTCTACAATCGCCAAACCTAGCAGATGTGGACACTGTGATAGCAGCAGCACTGGCCGAAGGAGGGAGGAAGAGCCTGATTGCAGGGATACTAGGAAGGCAGACTAGGAGCCCAACAATAGGAGCTGCTAGGCAACAGGCCTGCAAATGGCCACAGGAGCCGAGGAAGCAGGGGCGCTGGAGCTCCAGTTCAAAACACGCGCGTGAATAAAAGTTATTATTAGCCCTTGGTGAAATTATTATCGAGGAGGGAAAATTTATTTTAGAATATGTGATAAAGGGATGTTTGTTAAATTATTTAATATTTTAGTTGGA